>CATIWR010640687.1:0-27624 GCA_949677035.1 Omphalea diandra | reverse complement strand
TA
Source organism: Omphalea diandra (assembly GCA_949677035.1). NCBI lineage: Eukaryota > Viridiplantae > Streptophyta > Magnoliopsida > Malpighiales > Euphorbiaceae > Omphalea > Omphalea diandra. The sequence goes on along the minus strand of CATIWR010640687.1, from coordinate 27,622 downwards.
TATATATATATATATATATATATATATGTGTGTATGTGTGTATGTATGTATGTGACATTTTTTTTTTTTTGAAAAACTCTTATCACTTCTTTACATATTTTATATTCTCAACTATTGTTTATGATGTATTTATAATCTTTATTAGGTATGGTTTAATGTTTATTATGCAATCAAAAAATAATTAATATAATTTGGTGTTTGCTATGTAATAAAAAAAGCAATATCAATTTAAATATTTGATAATATTAGTTAGGTAATTATTATTAAATTTTTTTCAATATCCCTTTTTTTTTCTCTTTATATAATAATAAACTCTCGTTCTTGCTAAATGATTCACTAAAAAAAATACTAGCAACAATTACTTATCAACACTTTCTTTTAACACTACATCTAATTCGTTCACATCAATATTTTAAATTTAATATTTGAAAGATTACATAAATTTTTTACATTCAAAGGCAAATTTTTCTTTTATATATTATAATGAATTATCTAATATAACTGATATTTTTAAAAAATTATAATTGAATGTGATATTAATAAATCAAATAGAGATAGGGATTGTTGCTAGCATTTCTTTTCACTAAAATCAAAAGTAATACAAAACTAAAAAGAAAATAGTTATAATTATTTATCAATATAAATATATCAAGTTCAAATATTAAAATTTTATTAATTTTTAAAATTTTTTAAATATATTTTGGGCTATTATTTAAAGTTACAAGAATTAAACATGAAGAGAGAAAATAATTCAAAAGCAAAAAAAAAAAAAAACAAAAGCATTATTTTTTAAAAAATTTCCTCAACTTTAAACAATATGTTATTAATTTTCATACTATATAAAATAAAAATAAAAATATTATTATTTACATTAAACTTATCAATCTATAATACATATGTGTAATTTATTTAATAAACTCATCAAATGAATATTTTATATAATTTATTTTTATATTTTTATCATCAAATAGAAAAATATGTGTTTCAATTAAAATGAAAAATTAATATTTTAAAAAATTAAATAAATTCATGTAAAGCACTAATATTGTAATATCATAGAATACAAAATAAGAAAAAGCCATCTGATTTTATACTTTAAAACTAAAATATTTTGTCAATTTCTTATTTTATGAGTAAATAATTTGTTTTTAACTGAATTATAAGGAAATGAAGATAGTAATGCCAACAAAAATTTAAATATAATTAGTTGATAATTTATGCTTTGTGCGACTTTAATTTAATATATTACTTAAAAATATTAATAAAATAAAATTATTTATATAAAATATATTATTAAGTAAATAATATTTTTAAAATAAAATAATATTTTAAAACTATTTTTAACCATTTATTTTTTAGTTTTCTATTTATCATTTTTAATGATTTTAATTACTATTAAATAGTTGATTATGAAAAGTCTAATTGTTTATGGATTAAAAAGTTAGTTTGATAAATAAAACATAATCAATTATTTAAAATTAAATTTAAATTTATATATATAGAGAGAGAGAGGACTTTGGATTACTAAGAAAAAAATTGTTCTTATAATTTGATCAAATGTATTGTAGTACAATCAACATGAAAACAATCTCCGCGTGATTGATGTGACAAAATTTGGCTCTTAGAAAAAAAAGTATAATTTTGACTTGACATGAATATATGAGTATAATATGTTTTATTATGTACATCTAAGTGGCTAGACCATATGTTTTACTCTTTTTTTTTTTTTTTCTCTATTTTGTTTTAATGCTGTTATAGCAGGTCAACAAAATAGGTCAAATTGAAAAACTTGAATTTTCAAACTAATTAATTTGCTGTTTTCTTGTTAATCATATTCAAATTTTGAGATCAATATTAATTCTAAATATAATTTTTAAATATACAAATTGAAACTACTGAGCATGTACATTAAGTGGAACATAATTGTTTTAACTTAATTAAAGTTCTCAAGTTCAAATTTTTGAATACGTAATTACATTAAAATTCGACAATGTGAGTTTTGTCGTTTTTGTGGTTTTACCCGTCCCGAATTCATATTAATTTCATATTAAAAAATAGTACGAGGATACCTAAAGGTATAAATCAATATATATATATATATATTAAATGAAACCATCCAACCGTATATTAGTTTAAATAAAAATTAAATCTCAATAAATCCAGAAATTCAAAATTAAATTTTAATGATTCTCATTCATTTAGAAGAAGACATTTGTGGTGACATTCAGTCACAATTAGGAGAAATCTCCATGAGGAGAGGACGTTAATAGGCAAACATCACTAAATTCTGTCTCTTTACGGTTGGATTATTATACTAAAATAAGCTTCATTCTCTGTTCTATTTTGAAAACCTCTATTCTATAGAATTTGAGCTAATATCGTTGTCAAGTGGGGAATTCGTATGGGTTAAGAACTCAATTGAGAGAGTTTCAAAGAAAGATGAATAATCAACAGAAAAGAAAAGGAAGAGATGGGATCCAATTTACTTACCGTTTTTATTTACATAACAAACTATATAATTGTAGGGTCATTGAAATTTGTAATTTCCACAAATAAAAATTTTTAATCTTGATATATAGTGTTTAATTCAAAGTTTCCATTAAAAAAACAAAAATAAAGATTTTTACTTTATTCCATAAATAATATAGAAGTAGAATTATCATTTACAATATTTTAATGTGGAGACAAATGGCTCAAAAATATGGCAAGTATTAAAAAAATAAAGTCTATATACAAAAAGAAAATATTAATGGCAAATTTTTTATATTATAAAATCTATATACTTTCCATTTTATTATGTATTAAAAAATTAAAAATCTTAATATATGCATTCTTCGTAAACATTTATCTAATATAATTATGTCACATTGAATAGATATAATAGTAAATCTAATGGATGGATGAATAAAAAATGACCCTTTTTTACCCTCAAAATAATTACTTTTTTTTTTTTTAATATAATCAACCAGTGAAATTTCATCATCAACAACGACTATTTAAATACAAAAAGAATTTGTGTTTTACTACAATCAAATCACATCCTTATCAGTAAAACTCTATAGTTTGCTTTATTTTTACAAATGTCAAACCTTAATAGAATTGTATTCAATCATTCTAAACACATCACCTTCCAAAAATTTCCATATGCACGCATAAAAGCCTTACCCCTCTAAATAAGATAAAATGAGTGTGACTCCACTTACCATTCTTCCATTTCATCAACCCTCGTCCCCATAGCTTACAATCTATTCTCCACCGAAATACAAAAATGATATTTATTAAAAATATAGAAAATGAAAATGTAGAAGAAACACAAAAATATTAAAAATATAAGGGTCAATATATAAATATTAAAAATATAAGAAAATTTATAAAATACTAATATTGTATATAAATATTTAATAATATTATTTATTTTAAACATAATTTACTATCAATAAATATTTAAAATAAAAAATTAAGAAAAATAACAAATCAAGTTTTCTAGAATAAAAACAATATCTACAATTTCTTAATAATAATTAATCCTAAATAGTTTAGAAATTTGGCAGTTTTTAAATTTTATTTTGATATTATTTTCTTATTTAGAAATTAATGGATTTTTAATTTTTATCTTAATATTATTTTTCTATTTAAAAATTTAATAAGTCTTTTTAATCTTAATTAATTATAAATATTTTTCTTTATTTTTTATTTAAAAAACATGTTTTTTATTTAGAAATGAGTTTCTAATTTTACTATATTAAAATATGTCCGAAATATTTTTGATTAAGTTTTATGCAATTTTGAAGATGAAATATTTTTGAAATGGAGAAACATCTGTCCAGTGAAGTTTCCATCCAACTTAGCCCTAAATAGATGATAGTCTTGGGAATTAAATGAAACCAACCTGCATTAACCATTGCAATTTTACACTTAATTAATTTCGATTGCCTTGATTAATTGTTTTAATGTAAATAGTGCAATATATTTTTCAAATTCGTCCAACTTGCCCATGAGTTATGGTGGAATATGTGCAATAGAACTGTTGGCAGGACCTACAAGAACCTCTGATTTCTTCTTCTTTTTTTTTTTTTTTTAATGGGTTTTCTCTTTTTGAATCGGATTTACTTTTCAGACTTAAAAAATATCTGAAAGATACTCCAGATTACTTGTTTTTTTAACTGAAATAACAGTATTACACATACCCTTTTTTTTTACTTTTAAAACAATAACTAATACAATTTTATTTGATCACCAAGAAATACAATTATTGAATGGCAATAAGCTTTTTGTAAACATTAAATTCAAATAATATGATTATTACGTGTAGTTCTTTTAATCTATGAAATTTACTGTTTGTATTTTGTGAAATTTTATTACAGTTCAAATAAATCTTTTAAAGTTTTATGAGTTTTTTGCTGTAAATTTTGTTGACTTTATGGGCATTTTTTATAGTTATTTTATCTTCAATTTCATGATTTATGTTTTAATAAAAAATAAAAAACAAGCTTTCACTTAACCAAAATGTCATTTTGTGTCATTACAATTGATAATGTAGTAGCCATTAAAATTTATATTATTCAATGAATTTCCTTAAAATCAAAACTGCAAATCAATTGTAATGACAAAATAAACTTTGGTGAAAATCTTTTTTGTTTGGAGAGGTTTAAAGTAAAATATTTTGTAAATTACATAAATTTGTAGCAAATCCATCATCTGGTTCAAAAAAGTAAGATTAAATTTCAAAGATTTTTTAAAATTTATCATCTCTCTATTTTTTAAAAGGTTTTGTAAACTTACGTATATGAGATTTTGTCAAATCTATCATTTTAAGTGAATGAAAAAATTTTAGTAACAAATTAATATTTCAAAACTATCCACATTAATGAATTAATATTCAAAAACAACTTTAAGTTTCCTCTCTCTCCCTATATATATATATAAAATTAAGATTAATTTTTTTATCAAATTTTTGTAGAGTATTAATCGAAGTTTAATTAACGAAAATCTATTAGGGTGTATTCAATTAATACTTTTATAAACTTTTTTTCATTGAGTAGCTTTTATAAAATTTATAGATTTTTTTAATAATTTTGATAGAGTTTATCAATTTATGAATGACTTTTGAAGACTTTTATTTTCAAAGTTTTAAAAAGTTTTAAGAAATCTTAAAATAATGTGAAAGATAATTTTTTAGATATTTTATTTTAAACAGTCATTTAGATGTTTTATTTTAAACAGTCATCCAAAATATATAAAAATCTATTAATTTTAAAAGTTGTAATTGAATACTAGTAAATTTTTATAGACTTTTATTAAAGATTTTAAAATTTTTATTAAATACCTTTTGACTTTTGAAGAGTTTTTAAAAGTCAATATTGAATATCTCATAATTTTTTAAATTCATTAAATTCTTTGATTCTCCTGATGCAATAGGACAACCTTAAACTAACTTAAATGTATATTTCTTAAAACAAGAGATCCGTTAAAATAATTTTGAAGATTTAGTAAAATAATTAATGTCATTTAACAAAGTTCTTTTATATAGATTTCACATATATTTTTGTAATGATATAAATATAAAAGGCAAATAAAAGAAAAAAGGAAGTGTTCCAATAGAGAGAGGGAGAGTGTGGTTTTGTGTATTGCTTTAAATTTTCATTCATGATCCGATTATATACATAATGTTATACTATGTATTTTTTTACATAAGAGGAAAATCTCTAACACACACACACATATATATATATATATAAGGAAAATAAGTAAAATCTCTTTCTTATAATTGATCCTCACCTCTTATTTGGATGGGACGTAGGGGAGAATAATTAACGACAGTGCAAGGATAAGAAAAGAAGAAAAAGGGAAGTGAATTGTAGAACATTTCATTTCTATTGTTTGAGAGATGATAAATAAGTAAATATAATTAAAGAAGAGTAACTATCGAAAATGATAAAAATGAGGAAGTGTAATTGAATTTATATATTTAAAATAGGGACAAAGTTATAAAATTATTTTGTAATTTTAGTTACTATTCCATACACCTCAATTTGGGATGTAAGCAAATTGAACATTAATAAAGTAAAGAATGGTAAAACTTACCCTCTAATTTCATTTTCTACACTTCTTTTTATTTTTTATTTTTCTCTTAAACAAAAGTAAACTTGTACCCTTCCGTGCTATCCCTCCCTACACTCAATCCAATCACGTTGTTAAAGTACAAACTCTAATCAACAAAATGCAAATAAATGTAATTGCCTTTTTTAGCTCTTCTTACAGATTAGCTTTCGTGACTAATAATTATTAAAATTCATATTATTTTGAGGTTCAATTCTGTTGATTTATTTACAATGAACTTGTACGTGTTAAATTCAGTCATCTCCTCATTGTAATTTGGGTTAAAAAAATATGAAATCAATAAATAATTTAATGTATTATGAGCTTGTAAATCTTAAATTGAATCACCTGCTCATTGTAATTTGAGTTAAAACAAATTTATAAAATCAATAAATAATTTGAACATAACATGATGCAAAAGTATTGATAAGCATGAGATATGTCACTTTTTGAATCTAAATCAAATCATCTTAAAATTGAGAAATCTTCAAATCAATAGTAAAATCTCAAATTAAATTAAATTATTTTATCGATTTAAAATAAAAAAGGTTGAATTAAAAACTGAATTAAAAGTCAAATTGTCTCAAAATTTTCAAATTGAACCAATATAAATATATTAATTATATTAATATTTATTTATGTATGTTAATTAAATAGTTTAGTACTTAGTTATTAATTTTACTAGCTAATTTATTCAATTAATGTGTTTAATCTTTAAAAAATTAAAAATAAAAGTTTAATTTTAATAATACAAGAAATTAAAGATTAAGAATTGAAAAATCTGAATATCAAAATCAATATTGTCCTACGCTAAAGTCTTTGAAAATATTGAAAAATAAAATTGAAACATTTCGAATTTGACATGAAATTAAAAAAAATTGAAATGATATTAATTTTAATTTGAAAATTTCTGTTTGACATAGAGATTTTTCAATGTCCACCCAAACCGTACTGTCCCCCCCCCAAAAAAAAAAAAGGTTAAATGCCAATTGTCTAAGATCCTCCTCCTTATTTCATTCCATGCCCATTGCTTGCTTCCTGTTCGACTGCCTTGGATCAGCAGCGGCATGTAGTGTTCTATTAGTAAACCTCACACTCACACTAGCCCGTGCTGTCATGCCAGCTGTGTCCCTCTTGGCTTAGAACCCTATTGCCACATGTCAAACACAGCCTCCTTTATTAATTAACCCCAAAGGAAAAAGAAAAACAAAAGGGCACCATATTTGATTAGTCAAATTGTATATAACAAGCAAACTGTTAATTTGTCGCCTCTCTTTACAAGTTTCATCAATCAAAGGGTGGTGTTTATTCACCAAGTCAATATGTGATGGAATCACTACGCATCTAGGTACCTGGGGACCGTCGAACAACTGCATGGCCCACATTTCCTAATCCGCTAAAGATAGGAGGCAGATGCATCATATAATTACAAAACGCATTTTCAGAATTACGAGCGCGGTTTAGCCCATGGTCCATATTAAATCAAACCCACGCACTAACAGAGAGCGTGATGAATCAGCAAGACGCCAATATTCAACTCTATTGAAGCTCGGCGACGTCACACGCTATCCGGAAGCGTGAAGGAAGAACAAAAATACGTTTCGTGTAATAAATAGAAACATTTTTGGAAACTACAAAAACGTTTCCACGAATGCTGATTTTATTTTGTTTCCCTCTTCAGCTTTATTTCTTCACTTTTTGTGGCCTCCTGATTCCTTCTTAAAGCCCTTCGTCTTCTCTCTCTCGTCTTGCTCTCTCGCTTATGGAATCTCGCCGGAAAACCGCTTTTGGATTTGCGGAAAACCGGCGTCAGAAGCCACCCATATAATAGAAAACAAAAACAGACCAAAACAAAATATATCTTCAAGTATTTCAAATTGTTTTTGGGGGTGGTCTTATCATATTATTCAAATGGCGGTGGTTTTTGTTGACTACTACTATTCTGTTGCTGTTTTCTCCTTTGTTTTGGTTCTATTACTTCTAAGTCATGGCCGAGTTAACTCGGAGCCCCTACAAGACAAGCAAGCCCTCCTTGCTTTCCTCTCCCGAGTCCCACACGCGAATCGTCTCCAATGGAACTCGTCGGACTCTGCTTGCAACTGGACGGGAGTCGTCTGCGATGCCAACCAATCGTCCGTGCTTGAGCTCCGGCTCCCGGGGGTGGGCCTTGTGGGCTCGATTCCACCTAACACTCTGGGCAAACTGAGTCAGCTACGAGTATTGAGTCTCCGCTCAAATCGTCTCTCCGGAGAGATCCCCTCTGATTTTTCCAATTTAACACTCCTCCGCAGCCTATACATCCAGAACAACGAATTCTCAGGTGCGTTCCCACCGAGTGTGCCTGGCCTGACTCGGCTAACTCGGCTCGATCTCTCCTCTAACAACTTCACTGGCCCAATCCCGTTTGCGGTCAACAGGTTGACCCATCTGACCCGCCTCTATTTACAGAAAAACCACTTCTCCGGCACTCTACCAAGTATAAACCCACCCAATTTGGTTGATTTCAATGTGTCAAGCAACAACCTCAACGGCTCAATCCCGTCGGTGTTATCCAAATTCCCTGCGTCCTCATTCGCTAGGAACTTAAACCTCTGCGGTAGCCCATTGCCGCCGTGCAGCCCATTTTTCCCTTCTCCTGCGCCCTCTCCATCGGAACCCCCACCAGCTCCCGTACATAAGAAGTCTAAAAAACTGTCCACCGCCGCCATTGTCTTAATCGCAGTGGGCTCCGCTTTAGTCGCTTTCCTAGTCCTGCTGTTCCTGCTGATATGTCTGAGGCGGAGACAGCGGAGGCAGCCATCAAAGACGCCGAAACCACCGGTGGCGGTGCGGTCGGTGCCAGGGGAGGCGGGGACGTCATCGTCGAAGGAAGACATCACGGGGGGGTCGGCGGAGGGGGAGAGGAACAAGTTGGTGTTCTTCGAGGGAGGGATATATAGTTTCGATTTGGAGGATTTGTTGAGGGCGTCGGCGGAAGTGCTGGGGAAAGGAAGCGTAGGGACGTCGTACAAGGCGGTGCTGGAGGAAGGGACGACGGTTGTGGTGAAGCGGTTGAAAGATGTGGCGGTGACTAAAAGAGAGTTCGAGATGCAAATGGAGGTTCTTGGTAAGATAAAACATGAGAATGTGGTGCCGTTGCGGGCGTTTTACTATTCTAAAGATGAGAAGCTTCTAGTTTACGATTTCATGGCCGCCGGTAGCTTGTCTGCTCTTCTCCACGGTAATGCACTAATTTATTTATTTATTTGTTTTAAAAAGTAGTTGTATTCATTAGCAGACATGTTCAAAGTACTGATTAATTTCAGCCGTTTTTATTTATTTATTGATGAAATTGGGTAGGCTAGGTTATAATGCAGCTCTGCTCCAGCTGTTACTGCTCTACTATATAATAATGTTTCGAATTTGTAATTTTGTAGACATTTCGCTAGGGTTTTATTTTATTTTGTGGGCAGCCAGAGTGGTGAATTCTACTGCAAAACATTCTTTCTGACGCCATGTTTTTGTTTGTTTTTACGTTTATGGCACCAACATTGTCAATGATTTCCTTCCACCACCGCATAACTTATCCACCGACATATCATTCTCTCTAATAATAATAATCGTATTCATATTATTGTATTGATTAATGTTGTTATTTTATTTTTTCTAGCTCTTTTATATTTTTCAATGTAAAATTTTCACAAAATTTCTATTTAATGCTGATAAAAAAGATCGCATTCGGGTTCTGTATTGCAGGTAGCAGAGGGTCGGGCCGGACTCCCTTGGATTGGGACAACCGGATGAGGATAGCAACCAGCGCAGCAAGAGGCCTAGCCCATCTCCACGTGGCAGGAAAAGTTGTCCACGGCAACATCAAATCCTCCAACATCCTTCTCCGACCCGACCATGACGCTACGGTTTCCGACTTCGGACTCAACCCGCTATTTGGCACCGCCACACCACCCAGCCGCGTTGCAGGCTATCGCGCCCCAGAAGCAGTCGAGACCCGTAAGGTCACCTTCAAATCCGACGTCTACAGCTTCGGTGTTTTGCTCCTCGAACTCTTAACGGGAAAAGCGCCAAACCAGGCGTCGTTAGGAGAGGAAGGGATTGACTTGCCGAGGTGGGTCCAGTCTGTAGTGAGGGAGGAATGGACGGCTGAGGTGTTTGACGTGGAGCTGATGAGGTATCATAACATTGAGGAGGAGATGGTGCAGTTGTTGCAAATAGCCATGGCGTGTGTATCGACTGTTCCAGATCAGAGACCGGCGATGCAAGAGGTGGTGAGGATGATTGAGGATATCAATAGAGGGGAGACTGATGATGGGTTACGCCAGTCGTCCGATGATCCGTCTAAAGGATCTGACGGTCATACTCCTCCTCAGGAGTCCAGGACTCCACCTAGTGGCGTTACCCCGTAGAAAGTGGAAAATAAAAGGTAAAAACTAGGGGGGAAAAAAAACAGGTAAGGTAACGAGGTGGGTCTTCTTCTTGAAATGTGCGTACAAGTGCGTAAGTAATGGTGGTAATGCGCTCATTTGATTGGAAACTCTCAAGAAAAAATAAAGGGGGTGAGGGGGGGTGGTGCTTTAAGGGCTTCTTTCTTTCTTTTGTTTTTCCCATTCTTTTTGGTTATTATATATATATATTTTTTTCATCTGCAACATTTTTAGAGGTGGGATGGGAGAGATTGCAAGATTTAAATATGAATTGTTTTTAGAGAGGGTCTCCACGAACCGATTGGAAATTGACCAATTGTTGGATTTTAGTTTCGTTTTATTTTAATTCTTTGTTTCCGTACATCTTACATGACAAAAATTGGCTCAAAACACTCGTCTTTCTTTGTTCTGTTTTCTTCTTGTACATTTGTTAGTGATAATTATATATTTCAATTTATCATTTCAATGGAGTTTGGCCAATTGTGTATTCGAAATGTTCCAAAAATGAGAATTGGATGGTGTTTCTTTTTTTTTTTGGGTTACAGAATGCCAAAAGCAATTTGTTTTCTTGTGGTAATTTATACTCAGTTCTGTTGCCGAGAATTCACGCTGCGCATGCATTTTTTCATTATAATTATAATGTAACGTGAGCACACATGGTGACAGAAGGCAGTGGGCATTGCAACAACACAACACCAGACCAGTTCACATTTTCAATGTTTTTTTTTTTTTTTTTTACGTACCGTACATTCAAGTCCATGATTGTACATGTTCAGCAAGGCCCTATCTGATTGGCCGTGATCAACGGACCAATGATGGAGATGAGGTACCACGTAGTCCAGGAATGGGCACTGAGGGGCATGTTAGGGTTTTCGAAGGTGGTTTCGGTAGGGTGGTAGGAGTTATCTGGCTGTGAGGGTGGGGAACACACTGGCCGGTTATTTACTCTCTCTTGCTTTCTGACAGTCAAATGTCGTGTCAGCTGTGGATTCTTACTATGGACCCCCTAGTTTTTTTAGTATTATTTTATTCATTAAAAAAAAATAGATTATGATTTTTAATATTTTTAATCATTATTTTAAATTAGTTAGTCAAATTCATTTTCATCCATTTGGATTAGGGTTTGTTTATTTTGAAGAAAGTCGATTAGGAAAATATAATTTTTACAGAAATGTTAAATGAAAAGGACGTTGTATTTTTTTGAATCTGAAGTTTTTAGTTGATAAATATTACTTAATTATTTGTAAAAATTAATATTCTAAATATTTGATATTTCATGAATACTACTCATATATGATGCTGCAATGCCTGAGCAAGACCCGGAACTCTAGGCCCCATTCTGCCATTTCTATGATTCGGGGAGCGTGATCAACAACACTCCACTCTGGAGATTATTTTTGCCGCGTGTATATTTTGGTGTTAAAAGACAGAATTGACCCTAAGAAATTTATATCTCTGTTTAGCGTGAAAGACAAATAAAAGTTTCCCAAGGGCACGTATCCCTTTGGGAAAAGCACAAATTCGGGGTCCCGTGCACCGAAAGAGGACGCTCGGGACACTTTTGGTCGGGACTCTCATTTGACTTGACTTTAGTGGTTTAACATGAATAAATTAATAACACAATACAATACTTATTTCATTAATTTACACTTTTCTTTTAAAAAAATATTTATAACAGAAGTATTATCAGCCAATTTTTTTTTTTCATAATAATTTTAAGGGCATATTGATTGCTAGCGTAAAATTAGCTTAAAAAATTCAAAAAAAATGAATTCTCTTGATTGCTCATATTAACTCTTTACACAGTTGATTATATACAATTATTATTCCAAATGAGCATTCTACAAGGGGTTTGAAGATTAATTATACAGCAAGCAGCTATTTGCTTCTGCCTAGTTAAATAAATCAATGGCTAGACTAAGCATAAGATTTAGCCATTTGGGTCATATTTATATATCTTGTGCAAGAGTGACCCATAACATTGGCTTTCTTTTCTATCCTGCCTCAGTCACTTTCTGTGTGGAACTTTTGATGCAAGGTGAAGAAACAATGAAATGAGATGAAATCTTAAAGTCACCTGGTCTCTTAGGGGGCCGATGGAGTGATTCGCAATTGTCGCGGTTTTGTGCAACATTGTTTTCGCGTCGCCTTTAGATTGGGGATAAGCATTTAAAGTTAAATTACAAAAAGTTTAGTTCTATGGGTGACATCCAATTTGGTTCGAATGTGATTCCACTTATGTTGTTACTCTTTTTAAATCTTTGAGTTTAGACGTTCCTTAGTACTTACTTTTAAATTGATTAAGATGTATTGATCAAGTGATATATTTATCACGAAGATAATGGAGTTGTAGATATGATTTTAAAGCATACCATAGTCATTACTTAAGTCGGCTGATTGTTTTCTAACAACATTTTTTTCCAATTCGATGCTCCTTTTCTGTCATTAAGAACGAGAAAATTATAGATTTTAATACCTTTTGTCTCTTTTTTATTTCCTTGCCTTTTTAAATTGTATTTTCATGATGTTCATACATTCTTTTATCTTTTTTTTTTGTTTTAATGATATTGTTTGGTGAGGAGTATGATATGAATGCCATTGAGATATTAAATTAGCTGAGTTGCCTTTGGGCCTCATTGATTCTTTACCCAACACTTATGTAAAAAAACAAAAGGTCATAACTACAGGCTTAGGCTAGTTGTTAAAGATATAAAATTGGACAGACCCTTTATTAATCAAAAGAACGAGACATCAATTGTGAGCCATGATTTTAGGACATGTGGACCATAATATGGACCATGTACATAAATAAATTCACATCCCATGTAAATGGACCAACTTTTTGCTCAATATTATATTTCTTTATATATATATATATATATATATGTTAAAAATGAATCTTATTCAAATTTCAGCAATATAAATTTTTCTTTTTAATATTAAAAAAAAGGTCACTCAATCACTCAAATGCGTTTTCACTACCCATTGACATCCAGCCTTTTGATGCAAGGTAAGAGCTAAAAAAAAAAAAGAAAATTAATAGTGACACTGAAAAAGCTGAGGATCTTACAGGGCGTCATGCGGAAGTATTATGTTTGTCATTATACTCATCAATTGGGAACTTATTTTTATTATTTTTTATGTGGTCCCTTGCAAATCAAGTTGCCCTAATTGGCAATTATGCAGACAAATCTCACTTTCACTTTCTACTAAGCTAAGCAAAAGTCAAAATTAGCTAGCCTTGGATGCTCATTTCCTTGAATCCACATTTGGGATTAGAGGTGAGTATGAATCTGGATATGTCAAATTGAATCAAAAAATGAAACTAAAAAATAATCAAAAAAAGAAAATAATTGAAAAAGCTTAAACAGTATCAAACCAAATTTAATTGAATAATCGAAATATGTATTATGCACATAAAATATAAGACATTATATTTATATTGCGAACTCATTTTATATATGTATATATATATATATATATATATGTGTGTGTGTGTGTAAATATGCTTTAAATCTTATATATATATATATAAATTATTTAAAATATTTTCAAATAATATAAGATATATACGCTATATATAAGTTATATTCCTAAAACAAATATCACAAGAAAAATAAAAATGATTAAATATTAATTAATACAATTTTAATATTTAATTATGAAAGTTATTTATCAATCAACTTTATATATATTGATAATTTATAATTATATAATAAATATAAATATATGAATAATTTCATAATCTGAACTCAGCCGAATTGAAATCTGAACTGAATCAATATTTAACATTATTCATTACTAATTTTAGATATTTATAAATAACTGGTTCGTAACCAGACTTGATCAGCCTACTTGGGATACTTCATTCTTAGGCTGTTAATGTCACTTCATTTTACTTCTCCTGCATGTGTAGTTCACCTAATCCCACACTTCGTAAATGTACTTCCTCATGAGTAAATTAAATCTACTTATTTCCATTTCTTACAGTTGAGCTAATGTGTATCCCTCTTTTATATGTATAGTTCACCAAATTTTCTTTTGCCTTATAACTTATTGTCTATAGATTATGATAATTTTTTTTTTATTGGCTCATTCACTCTTCATTAAGAAACCTTTTTTTTATATGTCGAAATATTTACGGATTAATTTATGTATCACTCAAGATTAAATCTCTCTTTTTAAGAGCACACCAAAGACGTTCAAAGAAATTATTCTTCTGGGGCTTCACTTCATGACTATCATTAATCATATATTATCTTTTATTTTATGATAGAATACAGCACGTAAGTGTTTCTGGTGGTTTTTGAAAGGAACCCTTTCTAATGGCCTTACGGAACAGACCATTCATATCTGGAGAGTGACTCCCAAGCCATTACGTGCTATTATCATCCACCAAGTGCAAATAAGAAAAGAAGCAAGTAATGAGAGTGAACAAACAAATTAGCTGATTATGAAACATTGGAAGACAAAAAACATATATTGTGTGAAACTGAAGACAACCAGTTTCTTGCCTTCAAAGTTCAGCTTTAATCTATGTATTAATTTGCAAAACCTTGATTTCCTTGCTAGTTGAGAGTATCTGTTTGTGTGTTCTAAAAAATATGTGCAAAAGATAACCTAGTTTAATTAAGATCTAAGACACCATCCCCAGGAGCTTTCTATGTATAATCATACTTACTACGAAACAGTCCTAGAACTTTGTTTCTTGTTTGTTGGATTAGTTTATACCATGTAAGCTTAAAGAATCTTACTTATAATTAGATGTAGACTGCTATAATAACGTCAAATCTCAACAATCAAATGATCCCAAAAAAAAAAGTGGTGAGAAGGTCAATTATAAATAATTGATGCTATGCTTTTAAATCACATCACAACCAATCACCCATATCTAATAATGGCAGATAAAGTTGGAAGGAGCTGATACATATCTAGAACACAAAACATTGCTTTATGCCAGTATATTGAGAAAAATAGAAGGCTAGAGAACAAATTTCAACCATTTGTATTCTTCCTAAACTTGATTAGATTGAGTGGTTAAGTAGTAAAATGAGTAATGTTGTTGTATTATATCAAGTCGAGCAATTCAATCTAGTCAAAAGGAAACCTTTCACATATTTAAGATGCAAATCAATTTGTGCAGAGCAACTACTTAAAAAAAAAAGATGTCATCTTGATGAGTAAGAACTTAAAATAGCTTGTCTATATCTGCATTCTACCAAATTCTCCAGAATTTCTAGTTCTATTATCAATTTAATATCCATTTCATAATTAAGTCTCATCAAATTCAATTCATTCTCGTGTGTATTATTTTGAAGTTATGGACTTTTTTTTTCTTAATTGAATAATGTGTATCTTTAACCTGAAAGAGCCACATCATAAATGATAGAATTGATGGTACTTATTGCTCAGACATCATGTTCTTAAAAGGTTTTCCTTTTTTTCTTTCTTTGCTGACCCATTGTTAATTGTTTTATTGGCAGAAAACAATCACAACCACAAGATTTATGCGCAGCCATTTTTCAGCCAAAATGCTGCAGCTTTTTGCGTATGTGAAAAGCTAAAGTGAACATAACCAGTCCTAGAGGTCATGCTATATAGATGCTTGGTCTAAGGAAGTTTTTGTGTTGATAAAGACAAGAAACTGAAAATCTGTGCAGGCAATTAGCAGAAACCAAACATTGTCGGCCATTTACTATAGCACAAATAATTAGATGCATATCATATATCAAAGGTCAAACATCCCTGCATCTAATTTTAGATATAAATATGCATTCATGCTGTGTAATGTGATGAGAGCATGGCAAAAAAGTGATAGGGCCTAAAATTTTAAGAAATTAGATTATGAATGTCACAAAGTAAAATCTACTCAGAAGGAATTTAATCTATCAAGAGTTATACGAACATTACATGAAGATGCTTAAATTTGAATAAAAACATATCAACTAACATGACAGAGTTCAGTTCGGTTGGAATTGGGAAACATGACAATCATGGATCAACCCAATTCAGAAATCTCCTCTAATTTTTCAATTTTCTCATTCCAAACTAGTCAATGCAACTCCAAATGAAGCCTAGATGCAAAGCCAGTTAATGGCGTTAATAGGTAATTATGCATACAACTATCTAGGATGATGTTTACCTTACAGTTGCCAGACAGTTCGACTGTGTTGGTTTATGAATCGAGACACCTTTGTCCTTTTTGTCCAGGTAATTTAGTTTATTCTTAGTCCTCTGATTCAGTTGCAATTTCCACCCATTATTATCAGTGAAGCTCCAATTTTCTTCAGTGCCAAAACTTTGTCAGACCTAGGAGAAAAATTGTCTGATATTTTTGCATTATAGTCCTGCCTCAATATAGCTCTTTGTAGCACTTTGTTCTCAGAACCGAAAACTTGAGATCAAGTGTAGAAAATATACCTTGAAACTCGTTTCAATTTTACATAAGACTAATGTCTGATAGATTCTCACAAATTTTGGTTGTGACCACTATGCTTAAAATCACAAGATGTTCTTCTTAGCTAATCTGAATTCTCCTGTAGGCCAGAATTTTAGACCCTTTTAATCCCTTTCTTTTGATGACAAGCTCATCATCTTGAGCTGCATACACTTTTGAAAGTGTCAATTAGTTCTGTCATTGTATTTGTTCTAACTCTAAAAGGTGTTCAGACAAATAATCTGAGAGTTCAATTTTACAGAGTTCCCATCTCAGGTGGCAAACTGAGAATAGACTTGAAAGCTTCATCTAGATTCGTATGCCTTGACAGAAACCCCAATGCAAATTATCAGTTCTCTGCACATGTTTTGACATGGTGTTGAGAGACTATATCCATGAAAAGCTCCAGAAATTCACTCACCGAACCCTCATGGCTGAGTGCTGATAATTTGTTAGTTAAGGTCTTGCTATCTGGTTGAAGCAAGAGTTGTTATGCCTCCACCATACAATGAATTAGCGTTTTATTTTTATTATAAATGGGTGATGCCTTGCTTAAAATCATATCAGACACCCTCTCGGCTTGGTTCGCATTCCCAAATTTCAGATACATGTCCACCAAAGCATTTGCAATTGAACTTCGCGACCAGAATTCATGCCTTAGAATATAGCCATGAATGGCTTTTCCAAACTGCAATGATGCCACATCAGTGCAAGCTGAAATTGCTGTAGTGATGCTTACTACATTGGATCCAATACCATATTCTTGCATTTTCTGGAATATCAGAAGTGCCTCATTTCTGAAGCCAGTATACAAGACCAGAGATAAGAGTAGCGAGAGTAACTGGGTTAGGATGGATACCAACAGACTGCATCTCTGAGAACATATCTTTGGCCTTGTTGACCTGCCCATCTGTGAGAATCACAAAATCACAGCATTCCAAGAAGTCGCATTTGGTGGCACATTGTCCAACTACATTTGATAGAAAAGCCTCAAGGTCTCACCCGCTAGACCAAGTTCAGAATAAGCAGTCAAGAGCGTATTCCACATTGTAAGATCTTTCCTCATTGTGGAGCTCAAAACCATTCTTGCATCGCCAATTCTCTCACATTTGGCGTACATATTTATGATAACACCCGCAACGACTATATCAGATTCAAGATTGTTTCTAATACAGTAACAGTGGCCCTCCTTGCCAGGTTTGATATTTTTCCTATTAGCACACGCAGACAATATGGAGGCAAGAGTCACCGTCGAATTTTATATTTTCTAATCTCATTGTACGACACATACTAAGTACCTTCTCAACTTGATCATTCTGCACGTAACTAGAAACGAGCAAATTCCATGCCACCACATCTTTTCCAAGCATCCTATCAATGACCAACTCAGCATCCTCAACAAGCCCAACCTTAGAATAAAAATTCAAAATTGAACTACCTAAGAAATTGTCCAACTCAAATCCGCATACAAAAGCAATGGCATGCCCTTGCTTACCCTCATTAACTGCACCTAAATTAGCTGCAGCAGAAAGAAACCCTGCTAGGGTAACTCTACTAAGCTCAACATCTTCTAATCTCATATCACGAAACACCTCAATCGCTTCCTGATAAAACCCATTTTTGAACATAACCCACAATCATCAAATTCCAAGAAACCACATTCGTCAGCGGCATATTACCAAATACCATTCTCGCATCCTCCAAAACCCCACATTTTCCATACATATCCGCCACACTACTAGAAACAAAAACACACCTATCTAAACCCATCTTCACTGCATACCCATGAACACCTTTCCCAAACCCAATCCGCCGCAACGCACCTCAAGCCTTCAGTGCATTAGGCACCACAAAATTATCAGCAAGAAACCCATTTTCTACCATTCCAACAAAACCCATCAAAGCATCTTCATTTAAACCCAATCTACAATACAAACCAGTGATAGCAGCCCAAGAAAACACATTCTTCACCCTCATTCTACTAAACAAACAATCGGCAATCTCCAAACAATTGCATTTCGCATAGAAGATCAAAACTTTAGTCTCTATATATTCATTTCCTGAAAAAAGGCCACCATTTTTGATAATTCGAGAGTGAATTTGCTGACCCGTGTGGAAATCTCTCTCGTAAATGCACCCTTGAAGCAAGTCGCTGTAGACGTAGGCGCCGATGGGAGGATTTTTACGCTCCATATCGACAAGAAGGTTCAAAGCTGATTGAATTTGGCCTTGTTTACATAGGGAAGAAATGGTGTGCACGTAAAATTTGTAGAGGATAGAATAGTGATTTTTGGGTTCTAATTGAGGTTTTGAGAAATAGTTTTGTGTTATTTTATGGGAAGGTGGGTTTGGAGGTTGAAAGCTTTGGGCATGGTGAAGGGTTGAAGAGAAGAGGAGACGAATCTGCTGGCGTAGGCGCACGGAGCAAGCATCTGTGGCACACGTAAGCGAGATTCAGTTATCATTTTTTAACCGAATTGTCTTAAGCGTTTATAAGCAATTTAACAAGATCGCAAGTATTTGTAGTCCAACGGCTAGGATTACTTTTTCTTGCTGCTGCATGTATAGTATCAGTCTTAGAACAACAGTGGTAGCTAGCTGCCATTAAGGTGTGGGCAAACTTTGGAAAAAAATCCATACGCGTGGAGTCATAATCATTAGTATCATAGCGATTATGCAGCACAGAAACGAAAACGCTAGAAAACGGAAAACATCTATAAAAAATGACATTTTATAAAATACAGTGAAAAATATTAAAAAATACAAAATTTCCGAAAACGCATGTATCTAAAGTTTTTTTGCAACATAGAATAAAGATGAGTGAGAGGATCTCTTACGTATTCATAAATGTGCAACCAGAAGCCAACTCTTGTGGGCCTTATGATTTCTACACGAAAACAAAGAAAGTGGACAATTCATAAGAGTACATTTCTCTAATGGCTATATCTCAGTCGCCAACTGACTTGTTTAAGAACTTCTCGTATGGTGCTGGTTTGAACTTTCCCGATTTAAATGAGTGGTTCAGCTGCCTCTTCTTCCGGTTCTGCTGGATGTGGAGAATTGCTACCAGCATAATTATCGCCATCACAACTGCAACCTTGCCAATCTTGGAAGAAACACCACTAGTGTTAACCAATTCAAGTTCTTGGAATTTGAAGTGCAAAACAGGATCCCTTATGTAGTCATAAATATGCAAAAGAAGCCTTAACAAAGTGAACCCAAGATAGTACGCTTTCCTCAGAGATTTAACATGTAGTTGCCAAAACAAGTTGCTGAAAATTTGAGGAAGCAGAAAGAAATCTTGATTTATGAATACAAAATCCTCAAATTTGTGCTTCCAGATTTCCTGCACTTGTACATCGCTTGTCTTGTGTGCATCATTTCAGGTTGAAGCCGCTGTGCTTGACTATGATAGATTAGCCAGAAAACAAATACAAATGTGTATATAGTTAAAGCGGTTACAAAAACTAGCATGTCAATCAGGACGTGTGTGCATCTACTTTTTGAAGGCTGGCGAGAATGTAGCCTGTTTCTTGATTCTGATACCATGTAAAAAATCCTTGTGGTGAGTAACAAAGCCACTAAATAAACAATCCTTGCAATACTATCCAGTACATTTAGTAACAAATTGTTTCTAGGATCACCATAGCTGGCTGAGTAAAGTTCAGAAACTTTTAATTTGACGAGTACGTCAGAACCACTAATTAGTGGAAGGCTGTATCCAAGAACTTGAAAGGCAAGCATAGCTAGAGATATGAAAGGAATGACATCTGATTGTTCCCTCATGTAACGAAGTTGGCTTGCTATAATTGCAATTGCCATTACAAGCATCAAAATTCGAAGAATCTCTTCAAACATTCTTCGATTAACCATTGTTTCTATAGGGTCTTGAGGGTGAATCATACTAACATGAAGGCTAATTAAGTCGAAATAGAGGGAATCATGCTCATTCCTCTTGCTGGTTATAATGATCTTGGCTGTAGGACTCATTAACCTTTGCATGATGTCACATGGGTATTGAATTTTCACTTCGATTAAACAATCGAGGCCCCATTCTGAACTAATGCTTCCAATGGAAATCTTCCTGCAGCCAATAAGATGCATCTCACCAACAAGTGGATCATACAGACCTTCCAAGAACAACTCTGAGATATTTTTGTAAGATGTCATGCTGTCTGCATTGATTGCTTGAATGAATTTTTTGGCAAGGAAATGTGCCGAGACATCCCAGATATTTATGCTGGCGGTGTTAGCTTCTTGGCTGACCAATGTCTTCTTCAAACCGTCTCTACAGAATTGTCCAAGTAATGGACCTAGCGACAATACCTCCATATTAATAGAGATTCTTGAATTACAACCATTGTGCAATCGATCAGGAGCTGCATAGCCTTTGATAAGTAGCTGCTCAGAGAGACAGTCTAGCTGCAAAAATGGCTCTTCTCCATCTTTCAAACTTGGACACTTGAAGAAAAATTGCTTGAGCTTGGTGAAAATTTGGAATGACTGAGTTCTTTGTTTGAAGGCAGTGGCCAGGCTGAACTTCGAGTAATTGTATGACAAGTAACAAGAGCTATACCAGTAGAATATGTTCTTTAATTATGAAGGATGCATCTCCGGACTAAGCATTAAATGAAATTCTGAGTCCAGGTATTCCTTTATGCCTGATATTTTCCCATATACCATACTCTTCTGTTCGATTGAAAATGCACGAGGAAAGTAAAATGAGACCCTTAAATTGCATCCTTCCAATCCTGAAACCTCTCCAGGACAACCAACCATACAAAGTTGCTCATTTGAAGAACTCCACATCCCCTCTGCTGTTAAAAACAAGCCTGAAAGGCCAGTTAACATTTGTGCTACTCTTGGATCCATTCCTGCTGGAGTTGCTCTTAGCACTAGAGCAGCATTTGCAACACCATAGCCGTCATTAGTAGTTTCATGATCACATCTGACCTGCTGCAATACAAGATTGACATTCTCAAAATCCTCAATCGCCTTCCCAAACAGGAACATTTCATCGTGCTTTGAAAATCTGCCATCAATTTTATAAGCAGGAAAGACTTCAAGAACTTGCCCTGAAACATGGTCTAAAATAGCACAGATCTCTGAGCTAGTGAAATTCAGGACACCATCTTCTGTCTTCTCCTCATTATATATGTGTGAATAGCAATTTGTTGAGCCCATCACCTTCGAGCTATACTGATATCTTGAATGCCTGCCCAATTGAGAAGATATATAAACTGTATCAAAGTAGTCAGGATTCGGCCGCTCATGTAGACTTGTTAGTTCTCCATGGATTGCTCTTCTGGTCAAATTGGAGGACTGAGGATAGCGAAGAACGAGCAAAAACTTCCCATCTGGGAGAGTATCAAATCCACTTTCCATCCCAGAAAATGCAAGTGTTGTGTTGCCCAACAAGCACAGGCGGCGTTCCTCCGCAGTCTGAGTGTAAGTTCCCTCAAAGCCAAATGTGAGGATGTTTTCACCTGGCCTGATAGAATTAGCCTCTGAGTTGAAATGATGTACAAAAGAAGTTTCTCTTGATATGCCTATTGACAATAGTCCTCCTACGCTAACCGTGGTATGCAACTGCTGCAACACACTAGCATATTTAACTTGGAAAGAGACCAGTTTCAAAGGAGAGGGTAGAGATGATGAGCTACTGGCACTTGGCATTGTAGGACTGTCAGGAAATGGGATGACAGGAACCCCATCAATGTCCTGATGCCAATCTCCATTTTGGAAAGACAGATCAGTTAGGATTCTATCTATTGCGTCTTCATCATCAGGAATCAGCTCAGAATGTGAGGACAGCAAATAGTTGCAGTATTTGTCAATATCAGAGGAGAATTCATTGGTGGAACCAAGTGGTGGATCACTCAACATATGGTATATGTACTCGTCAGGAACTGCAAAGGAAATTATCAAGAAAAACTTTGGACGAGTTGCAAGAATAAGAAGCAAAAGAAAGATCTTCATTTCAAGAAAAACGAATTTCAATGGTTAAATTAGTAGATAATCAGCAAAAGGATGGCTAAATTGAACCATAGTTTTGCTAGACCAAAAATCTTTGATGCTAAGCAATGACAAGACGTGGTACAACCAAATAATTTGCATAAGCCAGATAAAGAAAACGCAAGTAGCTGCGCTATGGCTGCAATTGACTAGGGAAAATGGACACTATTTTTTTCATTGGCAATGGGAATTATTTGACTCGAAATTTTTTAAAAAATAGTTGGTGGGATTGAAGACAAATTGGCCCATAAAATGGAGAAGGTCAATGAATGTGTTAGTCAATGAAAAAGTTGACCGGCATATTCCATTGTTATGAATCATTATAAGTTCTATATATATATATGAGGGTTGAAATAATATTGTGGAAGAACTTCTTCCTTTAATAACTCTCATTATAATAATAGATGAAAAAAATAAATTCAAAATTTACATTATTCATGAGGCGCACTTTATCGCCATTATAAATTATATTTGATTTGATAAACTGAAACAGATAATTAATTTTTATTATTTTATATTAATATATATAGAGTAAGCTCACAACAATAGTACTTTTATTATTATATATTAATATATAGAGTAAGCTTGCAACAATAGTATTTTTTATTTATTTTTGTCAGCTCTAAATATTTGGGACAAGATTTAATCTATTTATTTATCATGCTACTCTTAATTATCTAATATATTTAAAATTAAAATATAAAATATTTAATTTATAAAAAGTATTAAATAAATATTGAAATGATAATTAATTAAAAATGAAAAAATATTGGATAATTAAATATAACATTACAATTATATGAAATAAATATCTTTTTTTTTTTTTAACTTCTATGAATAATATTAAAACAAAAATTATTAATATAAAAATATTTATTCTGTATTATAATTACATATTATTTTAGTTTATTATTTGTACTACTGTGCACATTCAATAAAAGGCATACATGCGACTATGCGAAGTCAGTTGCTGAGGAAAATGGCCTTTATTTTCTTCATTCAAAATGCAAATTATTGAATCTTTCAAATTCTTGCTAATTTTCTCCTTCTGTTCTCTAACGATAATTTTATATTTTGTTAGTTTAAGACTAGCCCTGCAATAAATAATTGGTTACAAATTTTTTTTTCTTTTTATATAAAATAAATATTTTTATCATTTTTTTAATTTTTCATTAATAAAGATTTTGTTTAGAATTATTGTTACATTTGCTTTTTACAAGAATTGTGTTTTCTCTTTAATAAGAATTTTATAATTTGAAATTAGTTGTTTAGTAGTTTAGTGATTCTAAATTATTGATTATCATCGTATGGTATAAATTTGAATCTCCTTTGAGTATAGTATCATATTTTATAGGAATTTTCTTAATTGAAATATTTCTCTTATAACTTGCAGTGGCCTATTGGGTGCCTTGAGTTCCGGCCTTTTGGGCTAAAAGTTATTGTAAATGGAAATTGGACTTATAGTTTTCTATTTAAATCGGCATCACTCTTGGGCTGAGCATTTGGCGTTCATCTTTTCTCAAATTAAGGTGGCGATATTGTATAGAATATGTTAATTAAATCATCAATATATAATTAATTCTAATCTTAAAATTATTTAAAATAAAATTTCATTTAATTGTTAGGTTAAATTTTATTTAAGATGTAAATTTATCAATTATCACATTAATTATTTGAAACATAAAACGAATAAAATCTTTATTAATATATAATATAAAATTACCTAATTAAAATAAATATAAATATTTTAAAAAATGTAAAATAGGCAATTATAACAAACAAACTAAAAACAATTTAAAAAATAAATATTATTTACTTAAACATATTTTAAATATTCATTAACATTTATAAATATATTTTAACATAGCTGTGAAATATATGATTTATCATTTAATATATTCTAATTTTGATATCAAAATTAGATAAAAATTTATCAGAACTCTTAAAAATCAATGCGTGATTGATCTCTTAAAACAGTAGCATGTGAAACACTTTTTAAAAACAAATAGTTCAGGGCTTTAGAGTTGTAGTAGATATAAAATTTTGAATATAACTAAACCTAGAAATTGAAAATTTTATATCACAAATAGGAACCGCAGCCTTCCCTCAACAAATCATACATCATATTTGATTCGCCCATACACTGCCAATCCGACCAATTGTTTTATATTTGCAACATACAGTCTATAAATTTACAATTTTTTTTTTAAATGTGTTTTCAACTTTGAAAATATTAATTGGATATATCATAGAATAATTATATTGCTTTCTTGAAACAGTTTTTATACTTGATGATTATGTCAAAGATTGAAAAAGGCCGAATGCAAGCTAATAGAGAAGAGGGATCTGGATTGATGACATGGACAGGAGAAGTTTCCAGAATAATTATTTTTAGTTAGTTTGTCAAATAAGTGTGTTAATTGGTGAAACTTGTTAGCTAGTTAATCATTTCTCTTTTGTTTATGATTAATCATAAAACAGACGATGCTTATTTTTCAATCTCTAATTGTAAAAGCAGTAGAAGATCCACTCCAAAGCTATTAACCGCTTTCTTGTTCATCTCCTTTCCTTTGTAAACTCATTTTCTCAAGTTTTCTTTTGTTATAACAATGACGGAAATCACTGATCACTCATCAAATACTCAATAAAATCCGTCCAATCCTCTTGAAGATCCCTCATCACCGTATTTTCTTCATCACACTGAAAGTCATAGCTCAGTGGTGGTTACTCTTGAGCTAACATCCGTGAACTTTACTTCAGGGAGAAGATCATTCCTTTTAGCTGTTTATATCCATAGTAAGCAGGGTTTTCTCTCTGGTTCTATTACGAAACCAGCTACTAAGGATCTACTGTATCTTCCTTCGATCAGATGCAACAATTTGATCGTTTCCTGGCTTTGGCGGTCAATTTCTCCTCTTATTACCGCTACAGTCTTCTATATGGAGAATGCAAACTTGATTTGGGAGAAGCTGAACCTGCGCTTCTCACAACCAGATGACTCACGCATCTGTCACCTGCTGCATCCCTTGTGTTCGATGACTCAAGGTACTAAATCTGTTGATTTTTATTTTATAGATCTTAATGGTGTATGGGAAGAGTTAAGGAGTTTTAGGCCTCTTCCACGTTGTGTTTGTGGAAATTGCAACAAAGATTGCTTCCAACCATATGTGGATGCACAATAGAAAGATTATGTATTCAAATGTCTAAATAGTCTTAATGAATCCTTCCAAGCCTTGAGATCACAGATCATTCTAATAAAGTCTTTTCCAACCCTAGATTAAGTTTACAATACGTTAAGGGAAGAGAGTCAGTGAACTCTATTTTTGCCATCTCACAACGTCACTGACATGTCAACAATAGCAGTTAAGAAGTCTAAATCAGATCTCAAGTGTACTCATTGTGGAAAGCTTGACCATCTCAAGGAGAAATGTTTCGGTTGATACGCTTTCCACCTAGATTTAAATTCACTAAAGGCAAAAGTGCTTCATCCAATTAAGCTATGGCCAGGTCACAGGTATAACTTCTCCAAGTTCACCAACAAGTGAGATTTCAAGTTCATTGCAACAGTTAAACCTTTTTAAGGATCAAGTTGCTAAGCTTTTGAGCATTTTAAATGAATCTTCGTTTTCATTTGCTCCTTCTGATTCTATTCCTATGTCTAGTGTCGCAGGTATACCAAACTCTTCCGTTTTCTCTGCTGTTAGTGTTTCTAAACTCTAATTCATGGTTTCGACTCAATATTCAGTGGGTCCTTGGATTGTTGACACTGGAACATATCGTTTGTTCTCTTCAATATTTCACTTAGTATACTTCTCTTTCACATGTTTTTGTTCAGCTACCTAATGGTATGAAAGTTCAGGTCACACATATAGGTTCAGTTGTTCTTAATTATTCTATTATTCTTCACAATGTTTTGTTCATTCCCTCTTTCACATTCAATTTACTTTCTGCTAGTCAACTTAATTTAGCTCGTCAACTTTGTCTCATTTTCTTATCCTGTTATTGTTTCATTCAAGTCCTCTCCTCATGGAAAATGATTGGACTAGCTAAAGTGCATGAAAGTTTATATCATCTACAAATGCCTTTAACAAGTCATGCAATCAGTTCCTCCACTACTGCTTCCCTTTAATCAGATAAATTTACTTGTGATGTATCATTTGCCTCTTGGCATCATAGATTAGGTCATATACATATTAAGAATTTTCCTACTTTGCTTTCTATGTTACCTAAGGATTTAGTTTCCAATAATGGACCTTGTCTCACTTGCCCTAAGGCTAAGCCGATAAGATCTTCTTTTCCCGTTTCTGTTACACTTTGTTTGGATTGGTTTGGAAAATAATGTAGTGTTTGGATAGAAGTGTTTGGGGTGGAATGGATTGGTTTGAGAGGTTTTGGCAAACCAACCCAAACCCACCCAAACTAATAAAACACCTCAAATTAAAACACCCCAAATTGGGGTGGTGTTTCAATGGGTTGGCAGAAACCAAAGGGCTTTAATTTACATATTTGCCCCTCAATGGGTTGGCAGAAAATATAATTAATATAATAATTAATTTTAATATTAAATAATTATTAATAATATAATATTTTTAATAAGTGAAATTTTATTATTTTATTATATACTGAGTAAGTTAATAATTAAATATTTAATTTT
>CATIWR010640686.1:0-14791 GCA_949677035.1 Omphalea diandra | reverse complement strand
TTTCTCTTGTTTGTGGGTCTCTCTCTTGAAATCCTATATAATATAACATACACTATCATATATATATATATATATATATATATATATATATATATATATATATATATATATATATATATATATATATATGAATCTTTCTATATTTAACTTGAAAAGTGTCTTTATAATAGTTCTCTTATGCTTTCCATATTCTATATACACTTTGGCAATGTTGAACTCTGCTACATTCTTCTTTTGAGAGAGATAGAGAGAGCTAAAGATGATTGTCATTACCCTCTTAGTCCTTTCATTTGCCTTTTATGGGCTTCAACTCATTCATCTATTAGGAGAGGCTCTTCAAATTTGGCAAGTGGATTCTATTCTTTAGTTACACCATCCCCAACATCAACAAGGTCACTATTAAGGTAGACCATTATCCTATACTTCTAATGAGAATAATCGATTCCATTAAAATAGTTTAAAGTAAGAATGGATCCCTTTATTAGCCATGATCTTTACTTAAGCAATGAAGGTTAGTTTTTGAGACTTAAATTTGATACCACTTGCTAGCCCTTATGTACTAAAAAGGGTGATTGAATTGGTGAAAAATTTAAACTTTAAAGAGAACACAAACAATATAAAGAAGGAAACTTTAAAGAGAACCCCATGTCCACTCCTTAATTCATCAATTGAGCATTTTACTGACTCACTAAGTGTGTTACAAGCTCACACTTAATTCAATGTTTGAGCTTATACCCAACCCTAATTACATTATTTAAGGCTAATACAAAACCTTACAAGAGTTTTACTTACATAAGTCATATTCTAAAACCCAATTTCTAAATGTTTAAAGATCATACCTAACCTTTTACAAGTAATCAATCGCTCTTAATAAATAAAGTATAAAGCAATAAAGAATAAGAGGCTTGAGAAATGAATTTGTAAGAGTTTGGACATAATTAATGGCTATTCTTTTGCATTGAAGACTATTTGGTGGAGTATTTATAATTTTCAACCACCAAGTAGCTATAATTAATAAAACTATCTCTATGCCTCTAAGATTTGGTAAAAAATCTAGTATTTAACGCTTATTAGACAAATTTCACAATTGAGATGCCTCAATCACAATCACGATTTATGTTTCGTGCTCAAGGTTCCTCTTTCATGGTCAAGATCTTTGATTGAGTCTAACAGCTAGTGACACGAGGCAATTGATCATTTGTTCCTTAGGCTAGCCATTACACTGCTTCACTTTTGTTTAGAAGTCTTGATCACGGTCGCAATCCTTGATTGGATTAGTGGAATGCGAAGCTCACTGCATACATTTTGGTTCAATTTTGAAACATGGTTGCGGTTGTACCTTATGTATTGCAATCATGATATAGCTTTAAAGGCTCTTTCAACTTGTGGCATACTTCAATTGCGTTCTTTGGTATTTGTTGGAGCTCTTTTTCTTAATGTTTTAAGGTCATGGTCATGAGGCTTAATTCTTGATCGTGATCCTAGATCGCAATGAAGTTATTAGAACTAAAGTTGATCATGAACTAAACTAGATCTCTTGATTCCATTTTTAAGCTCGATGGTGGTCATGACCTAGTTCTTAGTCATAATCTTCTTAGCTTGGATGCAATTTACAAGCTAGTTTTTATGACTTAGAGTTTTCATTTCTTTTTTACTTCATAACTCATTCTTATCTAAATTAGCGCAAGAATAATGCTTAATACATATATTAGTACCTATTAATCTAACTTATCAAGATCAAAATGTGGTTTAACCAACTTGGTCTAACATAATGTATTAAAAGCTTAAGAACTATCCATTTGAATAGCTCTGTTCATTGTGCCCAAATTGTGAATCTTATAAAAAAAAAAGTTTGAATGTCTTTGAAGCTTTGGAAGGGCTTAAATGCATTGCATAAAAGGTGATATGCAGTTATTCACCAAGTTTGATAAATTTGAAGGACTTAGAAATGTCTTATCTAGTGATAATGGAAAGGTAAAAAATTATATGTATAGGTAAAATTAGTAAAGATTTTGACTGGCCTATCCATGACAGAGACTTATTAGTCGATGGTCTCAAATGTAACCAATTGAATGGAAGTCAATTACATGACAAAGGTTTAAGAGTTATGTTTGAACCTTAAGAATGCTATGTATCAAGGACAATTGACAATAAACTACTTTTCATAAGCAAAAAAGTCTAAAATATGTATATTGTGGATTTAAATTTTATGACTAATAATAAAGTGTTTAGTGACCATAGATGATAAAGGTTAGACGTGGCATAAAAAGCTTAGATATGCTAGTATGGAGTTGATCCATAAATTAAGAAAGAAACGCCTAGTAGAAGGACCTCTCAAGATCAACTTCAATAAAGATAGAATTTGTATTGCATGTTAAAAAAGTAAGTTAAATCTTCATGTTGACCCCAAAGTTGCTTTAGATTGTTAAGACACTTGTTCTATCAACCTTTAATATGGTTGATACTAATATGTTTTAAATGATTCCAAAACTAAGAGTAGTTCTAACTTTAGCCTTGAGTGTTTGTGCTTATAGTTAAGGGTATTGTTGACTCCAAAAAGATGAATGCATTGGCTTTAAAAGGCATGACAAAGGCCATAGGGGAAGAATGATTGACGCTTTTGATGCTTTTAATGATAAAGGAAAAGATTCTAGGTAGGATGATATGCCTATCAAAAGCATAGGGACATTTTATTGATTCCTCAATATGCTTTTAAAGATGGAGGCAAAATATTTCAAGACAACATGACCTGAGCATTCTAAAGGCAAATGTTACAAGGGCAAAAATGAAAAGAGAAAGAAAAGACTAACAAGCTTTAACTACTATGAGCATTAACCAATGATTATGAAACAAAAATAATAAGCATTGAAAGTGGACGATAAGTGTGGGAAAAGTCTTCAGAAAGTACCTTAAGTCCTCTGCCTAATTTGAAGGTGTCTTAGTGATCATGGAAGAATTATCAACAATTATGGAAGCAATCAATGAGTGTATAAGGATTTCAATTAGTGTTACAAAAACCTTCAAGAATTACTTAGTCTCTCTAATTTTGGTTATCATCTTAGATCATGGGAATGAATTAAATGACCATGGTTAAGTCTCAATGAGCATTGGTAGGCAAACTCAATTACTATTGCAAACAACTAATGATCATTAGAAAGAGATGTTGTAATCTCAATAATCATAAAGCAAATTTAATGATTGTTGTTAGAGTGTAATAAGTACTTTTCTAATTATAGGTTTTTTTTTTCATCATGTCTACTAGCTAGGTTTGAAGACCATCTATATAAACACCTTCATTTAAAGTCTCAATAATAATTAAGAAAATAGAGATTTTTAGTGGAAAAAGCCTTTATCATCTTTGTAAGGTTTAAATTTGTACTTTTACATAGAGATAACCTTTGTGTGATTTGTAACTAGCCTTGAGTTAGTGAATGTAGTTTTTTTTAGCAATAAATTATTTGTTACCAATTGTAGAAGCTTAAACACTTACAAAAAGTATAATCCTTAGTAAAGTGGTATAGGTTAGTACTGTGCCTTTAAAAATACCAAAGGGTAGGTTTTACTCATTAAGCCTTAAAGGGGGAGAGTAAAGGTTTCCCTTAATTCTAATAAAAAGGGGAGATTGTGTTTGATCCTTGAAAAGATAATGAAAGATCTAAATATGACTTGAGGAGTAGATGCAATCATCATTGTAAAGCCATTATAAAACTTCGTATGTTAATTCTTTTTTCTATCCCTTTCACTTTTATTTTTAGAAGCAAGCAATTCAACCACCTTTTTGGTTGCATCCTCACTAAGGGTTTAACAAGTGATATCAAAGTCTCATGTCTTATCAAAACTTAAGTGCAAAAGGAAAAATCTATTAATGCCTAAAATCAGTTTGGACCTAAAAGACAATCATTGGTAAGACCTTCATTCTTTAATAGAACTAATAATTAATATTGGAAAAGTAGAATGTACTAATTCTTAAGGTCAGAATATATTAAGTTATAGAGGATAATAAAGAAAGGTTTACATACTCCAATAAGGACACTTATAGATGAGACTTAAATAGAGAAGGACATTAATGACATGTCAAAAAAAGAAAAGAAGCAAGTGGCAAATAATGACAAATCTATCTATATGTTTTTTTGTGCCTTGAAAAGAAGTGAGTACAACAAAGTGAGCATGAAGATAATAGCAAAAAGCAATTTGTGAAGCCTTAGAGATCACACATGAGGAAACCAAGTTAAGGAGAATAAGATAGAAATGCTCATCTTTCAATATAAAACCTTCTTGATGAAGCCCAAAGAGAATATATAAAAAATATATATAATAACTTCATTGAAATTATTAGAGAAATGAATGTTGTTATAAGATATTCACTAATAAAGAGCTTATGAAGAAAGTCTTGAGGTGCTTACCAAAAGAATGGCTAGGCAAGATCACATCCCTCAAAGATGCCAAGGATTTAAAGGTCATGCCTTTGGATGAGCTATTGGGGAATCTCATCAACTATGAGATGGATCTTAATAAAGAAGCACCATCTCCATTAGAGGAAGCTAACAAAAGAAAAATGGGAGTTGCATTTAAGGCTATTTTTAACCCATTAAGCTTTGATGAAGAGCTAGATAAAGAAGAAATGGCTCTCATGGCTAATCAATTTTAGAGAATGCTTATAAGGATGACACAAAAGAAAGCCAAGAGCAAAAAGTAGATAGCTATGGGCATAGGAAGTCTAGTCACATAAAGTTCGATTGCCTTAAAGCCAAAGCTGAAAATATAGAGAAGATGAAAAAGAAGAAGAAAGCATATAAAGCCACTCAAGATGATTTAAGCGCCTTTAAATCAAGCCAATCTAAGGATGAATCAAGGAGGACAAAAAGAGAAAGAGTCAATCTATGCTTCATGGCCATTGAGGAAAGCTCTCTACATGAGGTACACTTAATGCATTAGATAAGGATTATGATAGTGATAATGATCTAGAGCTCAAAAAAATATGGAAGCCTTAAATTCCGCTAATGATGACTTAGATAAAAATTTTTAGAAAAATAAAATTTTGATAACTAAATTAATGGAATTCAAAAAGAATTTTACAAGTTTTAAAAAAGGAAAAATAAGGCTTTAATTAATGAAATAAGTTTTATGAAATCATGTCTTCTCAAAATAAAAGTGTTTAAAATGAAGTTTTAAATACAAAAGACTCACTTGTCTCTTTTATTAAAGGTAAAAAAAAAAAAATAGATTTGATTTTAAACTCCTAAAGACTTTCAAAAGATAAACATAGTTTAAGCTTTGATTTTCTAAAGAGTTTACCTCTAAGACTAAGTTTATGAAAGCCACCTTTAAGGATAGAATACCTTTTCCTTCTTAATCTATGATATATGTGTACTGTTCATAATGTTCAAACACACATACTCAAAGGCCTAAAGTAAATCATGCTTAGATCTATAGGTCTTAAAGACCACAGCTAAATAGAAATGCAGATACTACCTCTATTCCTAGGTCTCAAGCCCTAAAGAAGTCATTTTATTACCATTCCACATAAAGATCTAGAAGAGGCATTCCTTTAACAATGCTTTACTATAAAAATTTTGGTCATAAGGCATGCTTTTGCTATGTTAGGCTCAAAGATGAAAATTTGTTTCTAATTCTATGGACCTAAAAAGAAATGGGTACCTAAGAAAGTTTGATTTACAAGTTGAAAACCCCTTTACCTAGTACTCAAAATGGTGAAATTGAATAGAGAATGAAAATAAATAAGGGATATAGAGCTTCAAAGAAAAGTTGATATCAAAATATTTCCACAACGATATTAGTAATTGATATCAAAATTATAATGTATAATTTATTTGTATATACATATGTTAAGGGCAAGTTGTATATGCTTGTTTTATCCCATAACAAATTCATGCCATATGCAACACTTTGGTATTTATTTTTGGTTTAAGGTATTATTTACATTTGGATTCATTGTTTACTTCTAACAATTGGTGTCTCATTTTTTTTTTTTGGACAACCCTAAGGTTTATTAAATCAAGCTCCATCTAAGGGGAGATATCAAGGTTTTACTATATATTTTTGGAAATTTTGTTTTAGCATTATTTCCTTATGTTCGCAAGTAAGAAAATGGTATCAATTCCATTTTTGTTTGTGTCCTACTAAACTCATTTTGTCATGATGAAAAAAAAAAAGGATAAATTTTCATATTGATAAAATGCTTTCTTATTTCTTTACATTTTATTAAGCATTTTGGCTTTGTCATCATTCAAAAAGTAAGTTATACATAAGAAGATATATCTATTACTAATCTTACTTGGAGTAGGAAAACAAATCCTAATAGGTCTTGGATTTCTAAACTCCTAATCCTAATCCACTTGTAATACGAAATACTTAAACAAAAAATCTACCTTAACTTAGCCTAAATTACTATTTTGACATGGAAAATATTTTAAGACAATTTTAGCGATTTTAAGACAATTTTAGCAATTTTTAACAGCATCTTCATACATGTAAAATCTAAAACAAGACATAATTAATCATAACCCATATTAAAATGCAACTTTTAATATAAAATGAAATAGTTACCACTGTGTTAGAATTTTCCTTAAGCTGAATTGCTTAGATCATCATCAACTTACTTTCATCTCTTTTATAGCAATCCTAATTAAACATACAAAACTTTATCCCAAAATTAAAACAAAAAGTAACAAAGTAACTAAAAAGCAAAGAAAAATATAAAGAAAATGTAAATAAATAAAAACTTGGGTTGCCTCCCAATAGCGCTAATTTGGTCTTTTAACTAAACCCTTTTTATTCTCATACAATTATAGTGGTGAAGTGAGGAACTTCCTTATTCTTCTTTGGTTCAGCCTCATAGTAAGGCTTGAGTTGTTCTCTATTCACCTTGAAAACTTTTTCTTTTTGAATTTGGATATCAACAACTCCATGAAAATGGACCTTTGTTGGGCTTAGTTTCACAATCTCTTTTTGGTTCCTTGGAAAATATGTTTTCTTCCTTTGTCCATTGGTCTTTCTCTATATACTTAAAAGTTCATCCTAGCATTTTCATCATAGGGCTCACATCTTAAAGATTCTCCAATTCAAAACCTATAAATGGCAAGAATTTAGAAAAAAGAACTTTTATAGTTGAAAAGTAAGCCGAAGAAAATGTATCCTTTTCATATCCTTCAAATTTGCACATACTATGTACATATTTTGTTGTGGTATATTTTATCTTGCTTTATTTAAAAGGAAAATCCATTTTTTAAAAATATTTGAAACAAACCCCTCTGAAGCAAGGGCCAATCTATAAATATTAATCTTTGAAATCAAGATATAAGGACGCAATGATCAAGTTGGATAATATTTTTCTTGAAATCAAACATATTTTAATAGGGTTTAATCTCTCTTGAATTTTAAAATATTTTTCTTTGTTTTTTATTGGCTTAAATTTAAAATTTTTAAGATGAAATTGACTATGTTTGTGAGTTTGATTTGAAATCCAAGCTGAGTTGGATGAGAAAAATAAGTTTTAGGCTTTTTAAATATTACAGAAAGATGAAATTAGGCTCGAGAGTGTTAGTTTGGATGGAAATGAGGCAACCCAAGAAGGGGGAGAGGGTGAATTAGGTTTAAATAAAAACATGAACAAACAATGTAGAAGCAACAAATATAAATCAACACAGAGTTTTATAATGGTTTAGCAATGTACTTACTTCACTAACTAATCTTCCACTTAGGCCTTTTCTATTCTTTTTTCAAGCTAAAGAAAAACCTTTCCTTTTTTAGACCAAGGAAGAAACTTCCTTTTTCAAGTACAAGGACAACCTTTACAATTACTCTCTTTTAATAAGGAACAAGAGAGTCAACTTGACCCTTGGTATTTCTAAGGTACAGTACCAACCTTTTATGTACTAGCAATGATAGATCTAAGTAGTGTCTATATCACTCAACTAGGCAACAAATATACTTTTAGTGCTCAAGAAAACCAACTCTTAAAGAGTTATAAAGAAATCCTCACACTATCTAAATTAAAGCAACACGAAAATGTTTACACAAGAACTAACTAGATGTTTTCTAGTTGTTTACAAATGTTCTCTAAACTTTATAACCTTTTCTAATCTTTAGAAAAATTCCTTATATAGCAAAAATGGCAAACTAGTCTTTGGAATAGTTGATGTTTAGTCTAACAGCTTTTCTATAAAACTAGTTGTTAGAAGAAACAACGCTCGTTGATTCTTAACAATGCTTGTTGATCTTATAATGGATACTTCCAATGCCTATTGCTAGTTTCTCAATGCCCATTAGAGATTTGTTCAATGCCCGTTGCAAATTTCATAATGCTCGTTGAATGGTCCAAAACACTTTGTGCATTTGTAGCATTGGCTCAATGGCTGTTACGCATTTATCAATGCTCGTTGGAGTATGATCAATGCTTGCTATTGATTTTTTAAAAAGTATGAGCTTGGTGCTCTGTTTTTCAAAATCTACAGAAATGCTTTAACTGTTGTTGGAGAAGTTGCAATGCCCATTGGAAACATCTCAACACCTATTGATTGTATAAGTGTACCCCATTGGGAGGTCTAGAAGGTGTAGCACAAACTAGAACACTTTTCCAACGTCTGTTGTGAGAAAGCATAGCTCAAACTATAACACTTCTCCAACATCTATTTCAAATGTCTCAACGCTCGTTGAATTCATTTTCCCTCTTTATCGTTCGTCGGGTCTGTTCATAGCATATAAAAACACTAAAATACAAACATTAGAACTTCTCAAAGTTTTGTCATTGTTTCGTTATCATTTAAAACATATCATTCAAAGTGGAGGAGTGCGACTAATGCCCTGGGGTCATATGTTTAAACATTCTCCCTATTGACACAATAAAGAGAAGAGTTTAGGAGTTGGATTGGGCTTGAAACACAATTAGGTCTTAAACAAAATACACATTGGGTTCCTTTAGAACCTAATATGCTCCTTTAGAATCCAATGAGTTTTCAAAAGAAGCTAAATTGGGTTTCACCTATTATTAAAAAAGAAAAAGAGATTCTCATAGAAGAAGGAAGAGAGAGAGAGAGAGAGAGAGAGAGGAAACCATAAAAGAAAAAAAATAATTCAGCCGCAAGAAATTAGTTTCTTTTAACAATTTTTATTGTGTTAATTACTAATTGTTAATATATTTATATATATTATTAAATTACTTGAGTTATTAAAATATAGATATCAAAGTATTCTAGGTTATCCAATTTAGTTCTTAATTCAAATTGAGAATGACATTGAAATAATTTGAAATTAATTAAATAATTTTTTTTTAAATATCTTGACATGATGTATTAGTTAATTAGTAATTTTGATGTTGAATCTTGATAATTTTATGATATTAATTATGAAATAACCTAACATATGTTTCAAATATAATTTTATTATAAAAATTGATAAGTTTAGGATTATTTTGACATGAAATATATAAAATAAATAATAATAAAATAAATTTTAGTTTTTTATGATAATTATGTTTAATTATCAATTTTATATGTTATATGTATTATTTTTTATATGTTATAACTTGTTTTGAGTTGTATTATGAGTTATTTTAGTTTATGTTATTTTTCATTTTCTGTATTTTGATTAAGTTAAACCTCTTTTATTTTTTATTGTATTTTGTAATTATCACTTCCCACTAGATTATAAATTATAATTTTTCTATTTTATTTGCATCAGTGATACCCTCTCCTAGAGCTTGTGATACAAACAAGGTTGGATTAGATTCCTTACTCGTATGCTTCATAATAGTTGCCCAAATTTAGCAAACCAAGTATTGGACGTTTAATCTTCAAATCTCAAATAAACCTCTAGAAAATTTGTTTCTAGCAACCTAAGTTATAAAAATTCAAAGTTGTGTTAACTCAAACCTTAAATTAACCAAGCCAATTTAAGATCAAAATTAACAAGTTTGTGAAATTATTAAGTCTTCACTTAATAATCTCACCAAGTCCATTCAAGAACTCCAGAAAAGAATTCAATCTCACAAGAAAAATTTGTAACAATAATCATATTGATTGAATGAATGCCCTCTTGGTTGAAAATGAGAGGTTATTTATAGCCTTACAAAGATTAATTCAAAACCTATTAGGATTTAGTTTACATTCCCTAACATAGTTCAATATTTTCTAATGTAATAAAGAAAAGACAATCCTAAACTGAATAGGAAAACTAAAAAAACATTATGATTAGTTAATAAGATTAGACCAAGATATTTTTCTAACTAAAGAATAACTAATCCTAAATAGAAAATGAAAAAGATTCAGCCTAATGAGGAAATCCTAATGGTATTAGGAAACATTATCAATTAAGGATATCTTGCAAGGATCTTTGACTTTGGGCCTTATTTTCATCCTTACACAACTTGGGCCTCTTGTTACACACCTTGAGCTTCTTTTTACATGCCATGGCAGAATTAGATTGAGCTTTGGTGCTCTCTAAAAGTTGGACTCAATTGTATTAAGTGTTTTATATAAATAGTGTAAGCTCTCATCATCTTTTAATTGGGTTTTAGGCATCCTTTGCTCTTTGGGCTAATCCAAAAGTAACTCCTTGTTACATGAATACTTTAATTGCCTCCTTAAATATCTTTAGCCCTCCCCTTATGATTGGGCCTTGAAGTTGAAATGGTTCTTTTACTAACTTGTCTTAGTTATTTGCATCATTCCCTCATTCCTTAAGAGGATTTGTCCTCGAATCTAGACCTATAAGAAAATAAAAACCAAATATAAGAACTAACAAATAGAATCCTTATTAAACTTACCATATAAATTATAAGTCTTTCCATCCGAATCGAATACAACATGCATGGAATCACCTACAATTGTGTTAGTATATGTAAAATCTAGCAAAAAAAAGTTTGAATCAAAATCTAATGTTTAAAACAAATTCTAGTACACGTTTTTCATCTAGTATGGAGAAATACTAAAGCATCAATTTTCTTTAAAATGAAAACTCTAAAAGATCTAGGTTTATCAAAACAAGATTTAGAAATCAAATAAGAACATGAAACATAAGAATTTTTGAAATCAAAAAAACTTTCTTCCAAACCAACACCTAAAATAGAAAGAAGAATAAAACAATGGTTTACAATCA
The DNA here is from genome assembly GCA_949677035.1 of Omphalea diandra. Classification (NCBI taxonomy): domain Eukaryota; kingdom Viridiplantae; phylum Streptophyta; class Magnoliopsida; order Malpighiales; family Euphorbiaceae; genus Omphalea; species Omphalea diandra. Next base: position 3,676 of record CATIWR010640686.1, on the reverse strand, counting down.
TTAAAACAAGAAAAAGCACATTTAGAAAGATAAAATTTTGAAAAACAAGAACTAAGGTCTTTTAAAAAGAACACACATCTACAATTAAAAGAAGACTTATAAAAATAATATTTAAAATAGAATTTAAAAGGAATCGAATGTTTAAAATAAAAAAAGTTCTTTAAAACACAAAATCATAAAGAAAAACATTTATCAATAAAATAAAAAGGATTAAAAACATTAAAACATGTATAACAACAACCATCATGTTGAAAATAAGAAGAAAAACTTCAAAAACAATGTGAAGAAGAAGAAGAAGAAATATGTTTAGAACAAAAGAAATCCTTTAAAATGCAAAAGTAAGTATTTAAAGAAGAAAACAAATTAGAAATGCAAAAATAATATTGCGCCTAAAAAACATAAAACAAGGACAAACATCTAAAAAAGAATTAGAAAAGTCCCTTTTACACAAATTTACAACCCCACTCTTCATTATAGCATCATCATCAAAAGTATTAAGAGTTAAGTTGGCTTCTTTGTTTGGCTCCGCTATTGAAAACCATTATTCATAACCTTGCAAAAGAGACATAAAAGCACTATACAAAAAGATTGTAAAGTTTGTTAGTTGTATAATACATCCTTTTGAACAAAAATATGGTCGTGGCCTTTGAAGAATAGCTTTCATTACTCTCTTTTAACATTAGGGTTTTCTTTTGTAAACTTTGTCATTTTGCATGCACCTGTCTTTTTTTATGTGTATCCACTCTAAACTCTCCTTTTCCTACTCTTTACTCGCACATCTCATGGGTTTCTTACAACTCTCTTTATGCCACGTTAATTTGTTTTCTCTCCCAAATGTGTTTTCTCTCTCTCTCATTACTTTTTCTTTTAGCTCATCAACAAGTACATCATTATATATGATATTTATAATTTGAACATTGGAACAAACTTTTAATGGTGATGTCTTATCATTATGTAAACAAGTACTATCATCATTCTCTAATACAATCATAGCCTTTTTATTAATCATGTTCAAAATCATGACTTTTAATACAAGTATTATCATGTAAATAAGAAGTTTGAATGTCTATTATACCTTTAGAAATAAGAATCTCATCATCAATGATAGCCTTTTGATGTTTCTTTTTTGCTCGCTTCATGCTTACCCCCTCATTTTGGTAGCATTCTTTATTACCTTTAAAATTGAACAAGTCTTTTTTTTATTCCAAATTGATTTCCCATGACTAGCTTCACTTATTTCCAAGTGAAAATAAGGTTCTCTCCATAGTACCTTCTAGTTTATTATTCTTGATCCCACCACTTCAATGTTTTACCTTCAAAACTATCAACAACAGCTATTACCTTGATTTTTTCGAAATAGTTGTAGCATTCAAACTTAAGCTCCACCTTCTTTTCCCATGCTAGATACTTTTTGGGACCACCTTTTCCATAAAATTTTGTCATTTTTGGCTTGTACTTGTTATTGGAAGCTCGGCTCATCTTATGGTTCAAATTTGAAAGATTATCTACCAATTGTTTCATTCGATCTAAGATGTCTTTCATGGACCACGTAAATTCATCCCTTTCTATGTCTTCCAAACTTATCATTGTATAAGAAGAAGCAAGAAAACAAATAGAATCATCACAACACTCCCTCACATGTTTTCAGTAAAAAAATGACACACTTTTCATGTTTCACACAATAAGATTTTTACCCTATTATAAGCTCACATACTCTTGCCTTTTACCTCTCAAGTTTCTTTTCTTTGAGTTTTTTGAGGACTTAAGTTACTTTATGTTGAATTCAAGCCTAAACCAAACATAAACAAGCGACCTAATCCTAGAAAGACTTAGCAAACAAAGGATTCAAAATCAACATAATTGATGCAAGAAACAAATCTTTAAAGACCTAATTGAAATTTTATAATCAAAAGGGGATTTTAAAGTGTCAATATGGTGTTTTGAACTCAAAATTTTTGGAAAATCAAGCTAGGGTAAATGCAAATCAAAGAATTGAAATTAGCTGTTTTTGGTGCAAAAAAATTTATAGCTTTCCTTCTTTCTTTTTTTTATGTTTTTTTTAAAATATTTCATTTATATTTTTTTGAATTTTTCTTTTTTTTTTTTTTTTTTTTTGATTTTGGAAGCTCAAATAGAACTAAAATTGAAAGAATTATAAAGAACAACTCAAAAACCATGCAAAATCAAGTGGAAGCCAAATGGAATAGGATTAGGGGCAAATTCATAATTTCACCTTCCCCTTGAATTTGAATGATGTGGTTTGGCCCTAGACACTCAAGAAATACTAGCAAAGTGATTAGACACAAAAAGAAACAAATTGGATTGAGAAACAATGAAGAAATTGCAAGAAATAAGCTAAAAATCCAGTTTTCCTTAATTTGAGGAAATTTTTGGCAACTTCCAAATTTCAAGGAATTTCTTGAATCAAACATGTCAATTCTGCAATTAGGGATACAAGAAGGCTTAATTGATGAAGAAATTTGAATTTGGATGGAAGAAAAACAAGAAATCAAAGATTTGCAAAGTTCCTTAACTTAAGAAAATTTTGCACAAGTATGTGATTTTGACAGAATTTCTTGATGAAAACTGAGATGAAATAATGAAACAAACTAATTTAATGACTAAAAGTAAAAACAAATCGATTGGAACTCAATTGGACAAGTTGAACCAAATTGGTTGGAATGGCTTAAATCGTAATTTTCCTTGTTTTAAGGAAATTTTGAAAAACAATTTGTGCCAATTAGATTCCAATGATGCAAGAACATTTTTGGATTAGAAAACACACTAATTTAATGATGGAAATCAAAGAAAAATAGAATGGAAACACAATGCAATAAGAACAACCGAATTGAATAATAATAGAGATCTAATTTGCAATTTAAGAGTTTTTTGTGATTTTCTTGATGCAAAAATTCATAATTGAATTCTATCATAAAAGAATGATTATATATGATAAGACAAATTAATTTGATGGAAGAAAATAAAGAAAATGAAATGGAATAAGATAGAACAAAAACAAACAAAATTAAAGCTCTATGAAGGAAATAGGACCTGAATTGATGCAAAAACATTAAGAACACAAAGAACAATGAATTTTGGAGATAACTTGCTTAATTTGAAGCCTTTGCTCTGATATCAAATAATACGAACAAGGTTGGATTAGATTCATTACCTGTATACTTAAGAATAGTTACCCAAATTTATCAAACCAAGTATTGGAGTTTTGATCTTCAAATCTCAACTGAATCTCTAGAAAATTTGTTTCTAGAAACCTAAATTATAAAGATTCAAAGTTGTGTTAATTCAAACCTTAAATTAACCAAGCCAATTTAATATCAGAATTAACAAGTTTGTAAAATTATTAAGTCTTCATTCAACAATCTCACCAAGTCCACTCAAGAACTTGAGAAAAGAATTTAAGCTCATAAGCAAAATTTCTAACAATAATAATATTGATTGCCCTTTCGGTTGAATATGAGAGACTATTTATAACCTCATAATACTTAATCCGAAACCTATTAGAATTTAATTTATATTCCCTAACAGAATTCAATATTCCCTAATGTAATAAGGAAAAAACAATCATAAACTAAATAGGAAAATTAAAGAAATATATATAACTACAATCATAAATTGTAGTTATATATATATATATATATATATATATATATATATA
>CATIWR010640670.1:0-10848 GCA_949677035.1 Omphalea diandra | reverse complement strand
CCCCCCCCCCCCCCCCCCCCCCCCCCCCCCCCCCCCCCCCCCCCCCCGCCCCCCCCCCCCCCCCCCCCCCCCCCCCCCCCCCCCCCCCCCCCCCCCCCCCCCCCCCCCCCCCCTTGAATTGGTGTCAAATTTGAACTTTTGATTTTGGTGAAAGCTCACAAATATGAAAGATTAGAGGAAGAGTAGGAGAAGAATGAACACAAAAGTTTTATAGTTGTTCAGGTATTAACCAACCCTATATCCACTCCCCAATTCTCCAATTGGGTGTTTCACTCAATCACTAGTGTTTTACAAGCTCACACTCAACTTAGTGTTTAGGCTCACACCAAACCTTACAAGTATTTTCCCAAGGCTCACACTTAACCTAGTGTTTTAGGCTTACACCAAACCTTACAAGTGTTTTCCTAAGGCTCACACTCAACCTATACAAGAGTTTTACAACTATGCTAATCTCAAACCTAAACAAGAGTTTTTTATACAAGGGCTCACTCTTAAACTCAAATAAGAGTTTTCTATACAAGGGCTCACTCTCAAACCCAAACCTAAGGTGTTTAAAACTCACACCAAACTATGTACAAAGAAATAAAGAATTAAAGTTATGAATTAACTTTGTAAGTGTTTTGCCACATATCAATGGTTTTCCTCTTGCATTTAAGTCCATTTGGTTGTGTATTTATATGCAATAACCACCAAAGAGACATTACAAAGAAACTATACCAAAACCTCTAGGTTGTGCTAGGCATATCTTGCATTAAATGCTCGTCAGACGAAATTCACAGTTGAGATTGAATTCGTGGTTGCTAATTTTGAACTATGTCTAATGGCTATTCCATGTGGCATGAAACCATTGGTCTCTTCAAAAACTAGCTGTTGGATCTTTCTAATGGATCTTAAAATTCGCGATCACTACTTCAAATTTGTGGTAGCTATTTTCCTTTTTCGACTCGATTATCACCGTGAAATTGTTTGTCTAATCATGTAGATGTTGTTTTTGAAATTCGTAGTCGTTATCAAAATTTACGGTTGCTAATTTTGAAGGCAGATTTCTATACTTAGAGTTTTTTTTTGTTTCTAATCACTTCTGTTCAACTCTCAATGAGATTATATCTAAATGTCTGCAAAAAATAACACTTAAAATTGATATTTGAACCTTTCAATTTATATTGTCAAGATCAAAAGAGAGTCTTGACTTAGGTTTGAACAACCTAGTCCAATAAAAGTCATTTTGATTAGAGAATTACCTTGAATATTTTGATACAAAAAATTTCTTTTTCACTACTTAGCAAAGTTGTAGCAAATTTTAAGCTTTTAATTTGTCTAGCTACTAATTGAGGACCATAAGACAATAGAAAGAAATAACACCAAAACTTTCTACACTCAAAATAAATTTTTGGTGGAAGAGTTTAAGTGACTAGACTTATGTTAGTGGCCAAGGCCACTTCATGATACATTTATTGCCTCATTAGACTAGGATTAATGCTTTATTTTTTTCTTTTTCAAGGCATTTGATCACCTTGTCATCTTAAGGTGGTTATCCATGCTTTCAACCCCAACAAGTCCATCTCTAGAGTCCATGATTTTAATTAAATATTTTAATTGAAATAATCAAGTAAAACATATCTTTTTTTTTTAAATGCTTTTAAAGATAATATTTTCTTTTACATTTTTTTTATCATTTAACTAATGTGTGTGATTCATTAGGCTCCTTTTGTATGTTGGTCATAGATAAAATCAATAATTGTAATCTCATTAGAAATTATTCAACTCATTTTATGCATAGACCATGAGTGGCATCTAGTAATGCATCATGACACTCAATTAATAAGGAGTGTCAAGTAGGCTTGAATACAACTTGTCATGTTAGGTTATTATGATTTGATCCGTTTGCTAAAATTATTTCTTAGTTAGATTAAAAGTATGAAGAAGTCTCAACTCTTTTAAATTTTAGTTTTTGGTTCTCAAGTCCATAACCATAACAAATAGATACTTGAAAACTCTTTTTTGCGAACTACTATTTTACCTTATGTAAGCATTTATGTTATGATTTAATCAATGATCATGAGAAACATACTCTCATTGTAAAGAGGAACAAATCCTCTATCTATCTATCTATTTATCATTCATTCACATATATTCATATGACTTACTACATTCCCAACCACTACTCCATATGTAATAAGGTTTAAAGTTATATTAATTATTGTCAGAACATGTACTTTGACATATAAGCTACCATAATGATTTCAAGTTTAAGGATCACTATCACAACCTACATAAGAGATTCCCTTGACATTATACAATTAATTTATATGGATTCTCTTTACATGTCAATCTAATTTCTCAATAACAATAATTTATACATTTGTCCATCATGTCTCTATATAATTGGTTAATGAGATCAACTACTTCCAAATTGAAAGGACACAATGTATTCTTGTCTATTTACCATTTCAATGTCTCTTCTTGATACAACTATGATTAGGAATGTTTAAGAATAACAACTTAATATGCAAATATATTATTTCATTATTAAGAACACCTTCATAATTATATTTGCATAACACATATTCTAACAATTTTATCAATTAGTACTTTCATGGTAGAACACTAATAGATTAAATGATGCCATTTGTTATTATATGAATTGTGGACAACATCAAAATGTTGGCTTTTAGGTGCATGTGTATTAACATTCTCTCATTTGCACTAGAGTTAATCATGTAAGTATCTTATACCTATTACTTAAACATGACAATCATGCTTTTGCTTGGACAAAGCTTTAGTAAAAGGATTAGTGATATTGTCATTTACAAATACATTTTATCACTATATCACCTCTTTTGATGATCTCTCTTATCAGGTAATAGCACCTTAATACATGTTTGCACTGTTGATGAGACCTTGGTTCCTTCGCTTGTGTGATGGCCTTATTATTATGACAATAGGTTTTGGATCAACAATGCAAGGAACTACTCTAAATTCGATTATGAACTTCTTTATCCAAACTATTTCTTTAGCTACTTCATAAGAAATAATGTATTTGGTCTCGATTGTAAAATCTATGGTGATCTCTTGTTTTGAATTCTTCAAACTTACAACTTCATCAATCATGAAAAACACATAACCTAAGTGAGATTTGTTATCATCTTTGTCGAATTAAATGCTTGACTCAAAATAAGCTCTTATGGTTAATTCATATTCTCTTTCATATATTAAGAAGAAATCATTTGTCCTTTTTAAGCACTTAAAAATTCTTTTAATATCTATCCAATGATTTCACCTAAATCAGCCTGATATCTTTTTGTAACACTTAGAGCGTATGATATGTTAGCCTTATACATAACATATTAGCCTTATACAAAACATAGAATACATGATAGATCTAACTGTAAACACAATGGAATACCACTCATGCAATCTTTCTCAATCTGTGTTTTTAAAGACATGTCCTTCTATGATAAAATATGACATAGGCATAATTCATTCTTAGGCTATTTCATGTTAAACCTCTTTAGTACTATATCTATATATGCATTTTAGGTTAATCCAAGTAGCTTATTTAATCTATCTCTATAAATCTCTAACATATAAGTTACTTCTCCTAAATCTTTCATGGAGAATAATTTTATAGATTGTAGTGGAATATCATTTCTTATGAGTAATATGTCATTTATATGTAACACTAGGAAATAAATTACATTCCTACTAACCTTCTTATACACATAAGATTCATCCAAATTCTTATTGAAATCAAACCTTTGATTCAAATTGGATATTCCAACTTATTGGGGTTTCTTTTAGTCATAAATGGAGTTTTGCAACTTGCACACCTTATTGGTGTGTTCTTTGAACATAAATCGTTCAAGTTGCATCATGTATATAACTTTTTGCACATTTTCATTAACGATTATAGTTTTAACATCCACTTGCCATATGTCATCATCGTAATGCACAATTATTGTGAGTAATATCCTATGGACTTAAGAATCATAATTATAGAAAAGGTTTCATCAAAGTTAAGTCCTTGCATTTGTTTGTAACCTTTAGCAACGAATTGTGCTTTATAGATATTCACTTAATCATCTATATTGATTTTCTTCTTAAAAATCCACTTGCACCTAATGGCTTTAATTCCATTAGGTAGGTCTACTAGGTCCATACTTAGTTTTCATACATGGAGTTCATCTCCGATTTGATGGCGTTGAGCCATCTCTCAGAATCACTACTCTATTTAGCTTCTTAAAAACTAGTAGGTTCATTATCTTTTGTGATAATCACACTAATACTATTAGTGATGAGAAATATGTATCTCTTATGTTCACGATGTATTCTACTAGATCTCCTAAGCTGTTATGTGTCTTGAGCACTTGAATGTTTCTCAACCCTTTGAGATACACTTGTTTACTAAATTGTTTAAGGTGTTTGCTCCAAGTTAGATTCCATCTGTTATCATGTTAGGTTTATTGTATTTCTACAAATGATACTTTATTCTTGCTACATTGTTCTAAAGTGAACTTTTTCTCAAAAATAGTTATATGTCTTAAGACAAACACCGTTTTCTTAATTAATTGTAAAATTAATATCCTCCTATCTCTTTAGGATATCTTATAAAACACATTTATCAAACTTAAGTTCTAGCTTACTTAACTGAAGGTGTTTTAAATAAGAATAAGATCATCAAATTTTCATGTATGAAAAATTAGGTTTCCTTTTATTTTATATGTCATATGGAGTAGTATCCATTGACTTTGATGGAACCTTATTAAGAATATAGGATATTGTTTTTAATGTATAATCCTAAAAGGAAATGAGTAAAGGAGTATGGCTCATCATGGATCATAACACATCTAACGGGGTCTTATTCCCCCTTTTTAAAAACCATTCATCTGTGTTGTCTATAGAGGGGTCTATTATGGGATAATCGTATTATCCGTTGAATAATCTATAAACTCTTAGCTTAAGTACTCTCCACCTCGATTAGATATGAGTGTTTTGATACTTGTACCAAGTTATTTATCTACTTCAACCTTAAACTCTTTGAACGTTTCAAAGGTTTCTGATTTACGTTTCATAATATACATATAGCCATATCTAGAATTATCATAAATAAAGGTGACAAAGTAAGAGCATGTTCCTTTACAAGGGTTATGTATATCTTAATACATTAGCTTTATTGATTCTTTCAAACATTCATCCTTTCCATTAAATGGTGTCTTAGTCATCATCCCTAACAAACATGATTTGCGCATCTCAAATGATTCATAAGCAAAAGAATCCAAGTAACCATCATTATGTGACTTGAAAATGCTTTTCTTATTTACATTTCTAAGATGATAATGCCACAGATAGGTATTAGATCATTCAATAAGTTCCCTTATCCTTTCTCCTAGTCCTTGTTATCCTCTTGTTTGGGTCTCTAAGCCTTCTTCTTAAATGCCTTCTTAAGAGTCTTCTTGGCATTTCTTTTCTTAGAGGCCTAGATGCCTCTATTGTAATAAGACATTACCCTTTTGATTTCTGTAGACCCTTTTGGTAGCCTGAGCATATTCAACAACTTAGTCAAGGTTATTTATAGATTGTTTATATGATAACTCATAACATTCTATGAATAGCTCATAGGCAAAGATTGTAGAACCAAGTCAATATTTAGTTCATGATCCATACTGAACCTTAATCAACCTATATTGTTTATTAAGCCAATCATCTTTAGTGCATGAACATTCAATAAGTATCCATCATCTTACATTGGAAGAATTTTTTAGAGACCTCATACTTCTCATTCTTTGATTGTGTGCCAGATAAATCTTTGAGATACATAATTATAAAAGGGGCAAACATGTTTCATATTACTTTTGTAACTTTTTGATATAAAAGTAAGCATGATACATCCAACCTTGTTGTAATTTCAGGCTTAACATCTTCATTAGGGATGAGAGGTCATGGTGTGGCGAGAACATACAAAAATTTCTCTTGTTTGAGAATAATTCTCTAATTTTTATTCCATTCCAATAAATTATTTCCCATAAGTTTGTTGGCATCAAATATGTCCCTCAATTATATGCTTCTTGCTATGATATCTAGCACTATAAAAGTAATAATTAAGTGAATATGGAACATCAATACATATACAGGTATTCAAAAGTTCATTAAAAAATTTGAATAAATGAAGGCAATATTTCATTTCTGTTTTTGTATGTGTAGAAGTCCAAAAATCTCCTACTCCTTATTAAAGTAAAAAAATAAAAAAATCAATACACATGAGACATACTTAATAAAACATTGATAAATATAAAAAAGGGGGCAAACATTGCATGTGAAAAATATTCCTTATTCACAATGCTATAATTAAAAGTACAAATTCTATTACACTTCGTCCTTTTCAAGTAACTGTAAAGGGAAACATATGAACATCCAAACAAAACGCAAAAATCATTATACTTGCAAAAGAAGTGCTATGCAATGTAGCTGACATCTTCAAGTGGTGTCACATGCATGCTCAGTTTTGACAAGATGAGAATGGTTGAATTGCTAATATCAAATTTTTGATCTTATATGGAATATTTAATGACCATCTCAGAATCATAGATGTATCAAAATTAGAAGTAATACATGCCTAAGGGAGAAGGGACAAAAGGTCAACTAAACATGAAAATATCTAGATTCTAAAGATCATCCTAAATCAAACTAATAAGAAAATAATAGCTTCATATATGGTGGAACACTCATCAAGTCACTAAGCAAGAGTACACCACCCATACTTTTGTTTTCAAAGTAAAATTAAGAGGAGGCTTTAGGCTAGGCACAAGGCATTTAGAGTAGAAGTTTCTTGTATGAATTGATATATAATTGCCAAATTTTCTGAAGACTTAACAGTTGAATGTGAATTGTTTAGAGGTTCATGGGCAACTAGCCCTTTTAATGCTTTATCCTACGAAAATATATGATTACTCATTTAGTGCAAATAAATCACTAAAGTAATTGAAAGCACAACTACAAATAAAGTATACCATATCAACAAGAGCCAAGCTAGATGACTTTTTACCATGTGATCAAAGTTCAGTGACACTTTAAAATACACTTTGACTACATCTCTTTATTGTTTGATGAGCTTTCACCTTACCCTCTTTGGAAACTATAAAGGAAGTATTAGAATTCTCTAGACTGCAAGGAGTTAAAAGAATAGGACTAGTGGGACAAAAATTAGAAAAACAAATGCCTTCTAATTCCATATAAGATGATACAATATGCTAGAACTCATGCCATGACAGTTGTCTCTTAGCAGCTGAATTTGAAAGCAAAGAAATATTTTTTAGGCAGTTAGTTTGGTCAGTTGATAAATTTTCCTATTTGTAATTAGAGGTATACCAAACAAATCAACAAGGTAATTTTATCTATGACAAACTGTTTTCACATTCACAATATAATACAAACACCAGTATTGAAAATATAACAACCTGTACATTTTCCTTTGTATAAAAGTACCCCAAGCTTGGATTTTTTTGTATGATAGACTTCATCCATACAAGTGTTGATGTATCTTGGGTTTTTGGTAAATTTGGATTCTGAAGTCCATAATCACTTGTGTTACTATGCCATCGAATTTATTAGAACATTAGCCATTAAATAAAAGGAGGGGGATAAAAAGATGAGGTCACATACTTCATTGAGTCACACAAAGGTGCTAGAGATACATCAACAATCTCTACAATATTTGTCCTCTTTAATTGTTCTCCGTACACACCAGCAAACATGACAAAATCATTAGATTTTTCTCTATTTCAATTCATTACGGATTTTGAAAGGTTCTGAAAGAAAATCTTGAACTGCATATATTTAATGATTATTCCTTATGAGCATTAGGCTAGTATATGGTGCTTTCAATTCCTAGCAGATGATTATAAAAGCTTTAATCCTTGCAGGATCTGTAATTGTGATTTAGTTATCAGGAAAAATAAAAAAGAAAGGTTTCTGATAGATGTACTTTGTTGATGAATAAAGCACAGTCTATGCACAATTTCTTTTTTACTAGTACATGTATTTCTCCAAAAGTATTGTATAGATCTTGCAAATCGTGATGAAAACCACTTACCAATTATGGACAAACACTTCCAAATTAAACATAAAATAAAAAAATAAAAAGATTATAAGCCAAAGAGAGATAGAATGGCATGAGAAAATGATGCAAAACTAGACAACTGAATAGAATTTACTTCCATTGTGTCCTGTCCAATACCAATAAGTGAAATAATACTACATAATAACAAAAAGAACATATATATAGTCTTTATAAGAGGTCTTCATTATGAGTCGAGCAATAATCTCTAGTGTAACATCAATTGTTCTCTAAGTGCTAAATTAATGGACACATACCTAGTGGTGCTACAGGTAAGGTTCTAATTGTAGTTGCAGTAAACGCCAACATCTTAATTACCAAGAAAGAATCAACCCAACCTGAAATTTAGTTATTCAATATCTAGAATCAAATAATAGTGTTTTATAAAGAAAACACAATTTATGACAAAATACAAATAGATGAGTGAAAAGCAAATTAGTTGCTAAATAATCATTAACCTAACAGCCCATAGGTCGTTTCTCTTCCTCTCTTCTTCTTCTTTTGGTCACAAACAACATAACTATAAGTTGACTTTTTAGCTAAAAAAAGAGTCAATACCATGAAATGCCTTTTGTGTATTTAATTAAAACATTCGAGATAGTAAAAATTATCCTTTTTGTCTATCTCAATATATGAAATGCCTAAAAAGAGAAAATAAAAAAAAAATTCATGAAACTCATAATCCAAACAAAATTGAATTCAAAAGCACTACATATGATAATCATATATATTTAGGCCTCAAAATCAAAATCCTAATTTGTAAAATCATTTAATGATTTTTTTTTTATTTTAGTGTCTAAGTTGAAAGGAAGGCTTACCTCTATGGAGGAATCAACGAAAAGAAGATTTGGGACATTGAAAAGGAACTCTCATAATTTATGGCAACTGCAAAGGTGATAAGGGATGGGTTCGAGTATGGATATGGGATTTGTAAAACCAGGTTTTCAACTCTCTTTACACCACTTTGATGATGAAGAATATTCCTCTATGTATTCCCCATTTCCATAATCAAATGAATCCTTATCATCCTTAGCCTTCAGCTTTCACTTCTCATTGGAGCCAGACTTTTTAGAAACCTGGCAGGTCTTTCTTCTTTGTTTTTCCTGTCTTTGGAGCTCAAATCCATTTCAGAATGTAAAAAATCCATTGCATCTTCAAACTATGTTTACTCGATTTGAGATGTGAAATTCGAGGCATCACTGGCAAAGACTTAAAACCCTAATAAATACTGAATCAGACCAACTGTATTATTAACTGATCAAATAAAAATCCAAAACCTTGAGAAAGAGTCAATAACTAATTTTTTTTAAAACCCAAATTTCAAACATCAAAATTTGATATGGTGAAGTTTCGACGAGCAATTCAGTGCTAGATTCTGTGATTTAAGGATTTGGGTTTTGTTCTTCACTACTGTTTCGGGTGTGGAAGGGTGGAAATATCACAAATGCGATAGGGTTAAAGAGTAGCTATTGTGATTCATGTGCATTTTCCCATTAAGAATAGCGACCACATACCTAGTGGTCATTATTTAGTGATGAAATTTGCCTAATATAGCGACCACATACATACGTAATTGCTATTTTGTAAAAATTTATTATGCAATAACGACCACTTATCATGTGGTTGTTATTTGATCATGATATAACAACCACATGGGTTATGGTCGTTATATTAAATGAAATTTATCACCATATAACCAATTTCATTCAATATGGGGACCATAAGCTCATGTGGTCACTATATTATTAATAAATAGTGATCACTTACTTATCAAGTGGTCACTATTTAATAATAATTTTTCATAAAGTGGTTGCTATTTAGATACTATAAATTATGATCTCTAATCAGTTGCTATACTTGGCCCTACCTTATGGCGCTAAATGTTGTGACCACATCCTGGCGGTCGCTAACTTAGCTACAACTTTGTAGTCTCAAAATGGTAGTTAAATCACCTTTTTTTTTTTTTTAGTCTTTCATATTTAATGACCATTTAGAGACTACATCAGGTCATTGTTATATGACATGTCAATTTGTAGTCATTATTTGATCACAAAATGGTAGTTAATTTCATTTTTACTCTACTAAACTCCAAATGGTAGTAGATTAGTCATTAAGTAGTTTCTAAATAGTGACTATATTTGCGTAGTACATCGGCTTTTTTTTTTTTTATAGTGTAGCAACCTATGTGATAAGACGAGTACGTTTCATGTAACAATATATCAATTAAACATGGTCTTTTATTTAATTGTGCATAGTAACCTATGTGATAAGGCATGTGTAAGTTTCATGTAACAATATATCAATTAAACACAGTCTTTTATTTAATTATGCTTGTTGTCCCTTGGCACCAAGAAGTGGGGGTTGAATTAGTGTATAAAAAATTTCAAGAACAAATGAGAGGGGAAGAAAAATGAGTAGAATGGAGACAACTGATTTATAGTGGTTCAAATACTACGTCCACTCTCCAATTGACCAATTGGGTATTTTACTATCTCAAGGTGCTTTCAAGCTCACACCTAACTTGTACAACTTGTGTTTTGATGGCTCACACACAACCTTACAATAATGTGTTGTTTTTAGGTTAACACATAACCTCACTTAAGTGTTTCACTAGGCTCACACTTAAACCTTTCTTGAAGTGTTTTTACAGGCAAACACTACAACCTTACAACTTGGTGTTTAATGCAAACACCTAACACTTACAATTTCATAAAGAAAATTGAAGAAAATGAGTA
>CATIWR010640666.1:0-12484 GCA_949677035.1 Omphalea diandra | reverse complement strand
GGAAGTTCCCTAAAGTGAAAATTTTTATATGTGATATTGCTATGTGTATTGATATTTGTTGATTTGTGATATTTGTGGTTGATATAGTTAAGTGGATCACAATTTTTTCAAAATTCAACTATTTTTCATTGCTGACTCATAATTCGCGGTCGCTATCCTTCCTTCACAGTCTCGAATTATAAGTCAATTTCACCCAACTGTCAAACATCAATTCGTGGTTGCAAAATTTTCACTTCATTGTAAATTTTGGTCAAATTTTCAAAGTTTTGACCATTAAGGCACTTATTCCCGAGAAAAATTTGTCTGTTACTCACATTTTTCAAAATTTGCAGTCGCAACTCATGAATTCGCGGACGCGAATTAGAGTAACCGCTTAGACATTTAAGTGATTTGATTGCCAACTGTTGCTAACTCTTCATTGATTCATTTCTAGCCGTTTATAGCCATTTTTACACACCTTCAAAGACTATAAATACCCCTTTCAACAGTGACATCCTCACTACTATTCCAAACATCTTCACCCTCTCAAATCTCTTTAAAATTCTACTAAACCCTTTTTCTCTCTTGGTATGGCTCCAAAGAAGTTTTCTAGAGCAGACAAAGGGAAAGTAGTGGCTCAACCCCTTGCAGCCCCTACCTTCCATCTCATGAAAGGTGTTACAAAGGAAGAAAAATATTGGTTCAAAGCCAACTCTTCCAAGATCATTCTTCCAGACAAGATACCCTCAGCTTTTATGCTGGAAACCTTGGGTATCAATGCCAAAATACAAGCTTTCCTCTTAAATCTAGGCTGGAACAAGTTCATCTTTCGAGATGAACCCAGTTACGAAGAGGTTGTGTGAGAATTTATGTGCACCGTATAATTGAGTCGAAAAGCCGATTCAAGAGCAGGGTAATACGGGTTAGTGTTCCGAGCCTTTGGTAACCCTTTTTACATTACCTTCGACCAATTCTCTTCTCTGTTTAATTTACAAGTCGGAGAAAACATCCCCTTCATAATCTCCATACTTGATGTTATCTATTATGAGTTTTGATTAGAAATCTCCATCTAAACCAAACACAATCCCCGCTCTTCTTTATCTAAACACATCAAATCCCTAACCCTTTGGATACTCCATCATATCATCACCTTTTTAGTAAACGCAGGAGGTGATGGTAACAAGAAAGTGTCCCAAAAAGATTTGGCATTTCTTTGTTGCCTTGTCAAAAATAAACCTATCCAAACTGGCCAGTACCTTGTGGATTAATTGATTCACATAAGTACCAAACCCAAAAGCTAATTTTTGCTACCTTTACATATCATTACCATATACAGTTTTGTTAGAGCCCTTGATGAGGAAAAAGAAAAATTCCTCACCAAGAAACTTCTACCATCCTAAAATTTCCTAGATCTCACTTACCTTATAAACGCTAAGGCTATTCATCCAGACACTTATGCATATATCCTTGATGCATTAGGAGCAAAGAAGATGAAAACCTCACAAGCTTTAAAAAGGACGTGACTCCACATTGAAGAAGGCACAATTCAAGTCACTCTTCCTCAACCAAAACCAAAGACTAAGTTGTCTCTTGCCTTTATTGATCGCAAATTGGATAAATTGATGAGGATGATGAAGAGGAGATTCCTATTTCTATCACATCTTCACAGTGATATGGTGGATCTTCAAGAGAAACTAGGGGTTCCTCCTTGTCATCTTTCATACTTTACCTAATTTGAAGATACGCAAGATGGAGATGGCAATGAAGATGAAGTTGAGGATGGGGATGAAGTCGAAGGAGCAACACAAGAGCAAAAGGAAGCATCTTCTAGAGATGATGATGATTCTCCTACTCTCTAGATTATGAATCCTTTTGTATTTTTCTTGCTTTTGTTTATGTTTCAAACTTATGTGATCCCACAGTTATATACATAAAAAGGTTGTTTCTTTACAAATCATTATCTTATATGATTGATGAATTTTATCTTTATATTGCATTCTTATTTTGCTCTGTACGTATACTTATGCTTATTTTCATTTCCCTCTTTTACCCTCTTTTTGATCTTGCCAAAGGGGGAGAGATAGTAATAACTTAAGATTAAGGGGAAGAAAATAATAACTTGAAACTTATAACATAAGTTGAGGGGAAGCATCATACCTTCATACTTAAGTTTTTTCAATTATTGAATGTCACATCTAGGAAATGTTTAACGTATGTATTATTCATTGAAATTTTACCTTAACTTCACTCCAACTTAATATTTCTGCATTATTTTTCTTTTGGATCAATCTAAGTTGTCAAATAAAAAAGGGGGAGATTGTTGGACTAGGATGGTTAATCCTAAGACTTAAACCACTTTTGATCTTGACAAAGGAGATTGATCAATTCTAATGATTCAGTTCAGTGTTGTTTTGCAGTTTTTAGTTAGTCTTTATATTTGAAGTTGGATGAAGTCCTTAATTTTCAAAGAAAGCAAAGTGCCTCTTAATTTGCGACTGCAACTTCATAAATCGCGACCGCGAACTAGACTAAGGGATACTGACAAATTGGACAGATGGATTCACGACCCACTTCTTTGCCGCGACCAATTTAAGGAAATGAGAGCCAAAGTCATAGACAAATTAGTGGTAAGTGTCATGCCTCAATTGTGACCGCGAAATTTGAAGCAACTCAAGAAGGAATCAAGTCCACAACCACAGCTTGACAAGTGTCCCAAGTGACCATTGGAAGACAAAAATCGCGATGGCAATTTGTGGGTAGCCACCATGAACCATGAGGAAGAAGATGAATATTTTAGCAGACGATTTCGCATCCTAAGTCATGGCATTTACAAGGAAAATCGCGACTGCTACTTTTGTGGGTAGGTGAAAGGCAACGACTATATTTTCATGGTGAACTAATGTCAAGATAACACATGGACTAGCCGTTAGACACAAACGAGGTTTTTTGCCATAAGTTTTGGCTCCCGTATGGAAATTGGAAAATTACGACTGTGAAAGAGTAGTAGCGATCGCGAATGAAGCGTGACAAACATTTAATGCAAAAATCTGTCTAGCATACTTTTAAGATTTGCTACCAGTTTTATTGCAACATCTTGTTGGTGGGTAAAGGCTATAAATACCTCACCAAACATATGTAAATGCAATATACTTCATTAATTTGTAACCTAAACTCTTGTAATTTTACTAAATCTTTTCTCTTCTTTAGGTGATTGTTTGGTGTGAGCATAAACACCATTTGTAAAGGTTGCAGTGTGAGCCTGTAAAAACACTAAGAGAGGTTATTGTGTGAGCCTTATAAACACAAGTGTAAAGGTTGTTGTGTTAGCCTCAAAAACACAAGTGTAAAGGTTATTGTGTGAGCCTTCAAAACGCAAGTGTAAAAGTTTGGTGTAAGCTTAAAGATAACATTGGAAGATAGTGAAACACCCAATTGCTGAGAATTGGGGAGTGGACGTAGAGTCAATTATACCCGAACCACTATAAATCTTGTGTCTCCATTTTACTAATTTTCTTTCTTACCATCTTGTTTTAATTTTTATACACCAATTCAATCCCCCCATCTTGGTGTCTAAGGCCAATACTAGTTACGAGACTAGTTAATAAACAAAGTCATTGAGCTGGACTGCTAGGTGGGCCTATGGCAGCAAAAGGATCATGATGCCCAAGCTTTAGCCAATAAGGAGATGGCTAGGATTTGCATTGACTATAAGGCCAAGATAAGGCATGAGCTAGGCAAGGCATATCCTAAGCATGACTTTGATTACATGGGCGACATTGATGAAGTCAATTTATTCATAGTATTTCAGTAGTTTTAAGCTTAATTCATTATTTTTCTATTTAATTTGAGTTATTTTAATGTTAATTCATGTTATTCCACATATTTGAATGTTTTATGGTGATTTATAGGTGTTTGGAAGCATTTAAATGCATTTGGAGCTTATTTGAACCAAATTGGCAAAAGGACAGACTTGCAAGGACTAAATTATAATTTATCCATTAAAAACTAAAAGCATTTTGTCATAGACGTGACTTTTGAGTCACAGGCTACAACTTTTAGGTTGAAGAACTATCATAAGCATAATTTTTAG
Organism: Omphalea diandra; assembly: GCA_949677035.1. Classification (NCBI taxonomy): domain Eukaryota; kingdom Viridiplantae; phylum Streptophyta; class Magnoliopsida; order Malpighiales; family Euphorbiaceae; genus Omphalea; species Omphalea diandra. The sequence continues at coordinate 8,415 of CATIWR010640666.1, read as the reverse complement.
TCACAGGCTGTGACCACGGAGATCCTTAGTATGATTTTTTTTAGCTAAAGTCAGCTTTTTCAAGGTCCTGTATCAAGGAAACTTAGGGTTTTTCATGAGGGATGAACCTAGAACAAACTTTAGAAAGTTTTGGCTAATTTTTGAGCAAGAAAACAAGAGGGAAACAACATCTAAACATCTTTTAAAGGAGAAGAACACAGGGATTCAAATTGTAAGCGTAAAGGATTGAAGAATCGAGTGATATAAATTCTCTCCTGTCTTTCTTATTTCTAAAAAGAGTTTTATGGATTCTTTTCATATATCTTATGTATTATTGATTTCCAATATGATCAAAGGCTAAACATCTTTCTTGGGAATGAGTTTGAACTTACAATGGTGTGATATATGATTTGACTCTATTTTTATGAATGGATGGAACTTAATTTGATTGAATGGTTCTGTATTTAATGCTTATGAATACTTGGCCACTATTTGTATGATTTTAGATGTTGAATGAAGTAACGAGAGTTAAAGTTTGACATTGGATCATTAACCATTGAACTTAGTTTATTATAGTTTAAAGATAAATGCATGGCTAAGGGGATTCAAAGTTAATCACAAAGCATGATATGTTAATGTGTAAACTTACCTTGAGAATAGGTCTTGTTTCACATTAGCATCATCTTACTCACTTTGAGAAAACGTTTAAGAATCTTTAGGGTAACCTCCCTCAACATCACCCATTTATGAAATAATCATAAAGTCCATTGATTTAGTTACATTCATTGTGAGGGATAACTTAATCCTAAGTCTTTATTATCATTGTTATTTCAATTTATTTGTTATTTTTAGTTCTTTGCTTTTAGATTAGCTTTTTATTAATATCATAGCGAACTCTGGATAATCATAGTAGTTAAATCGCATAATAGTTAGACTGATAGTACTTAATATCCTAGTCCTTGTGGATTCGATAACCTTTCACTATACTATAACTTGTATGAATACAACCATCAAGTTTTTGGCATCATTGCGAATGACTAGTGTCTTTATCAATATTATTTAGGAATAACAAATAATGAATCTAGAGATTTCTTTTTCTTTATTTCTTTCTTTTCATTTTATTTACCTTTGTCTTTGTGTTTTTATTTTTAGGTGTTTTTTGTTCATGCGAAGGACTCGTAGTTATGAACTCTTCCATACGATCTTGAGATAAAACGAACATTCAAAGCTTCACTCTATGGGAATGGAAACACAAAAAATATAGAAATGGTTGATGAGAATAACAACAATCCAGAACTCTGTGTGATTTTTTTTTATGCCAAACATGACCAATCAAGCAAGCATTGCTAGACCAACTATTGCAACAAACAATTTTGAGATCAAACGTGCCATAATTCAGATGGTATATAGTGCATAATTTGGAGGTCTTGATGGAGAGGATCCTTACACTCATTTGTTAACCTTTTTGGAGATCTGTGCAGCATTCAAGATAAAATGAATTTTTAGATGATGCGATAAGGCCCCTTTTTCCATTCTCACTATGAGATAAGGCTAAGCTTTGGCTAAATAGTTTGGCACCAAACTCTATTGCAACATGGGATCAATTATCTCAAGCATTCTTGAATAAATACTTCCTACCTCAAAAAGTGACAAAGCTTCACAATGAGATAACCGCCGTTCATAAAAAAGATGATTATCTTCATATGAAGCATGAGAGCAGTACAAGGACCTATAACGCTAATGTCTAAATTATGGGCTGCCAGATTGGTTCATTCCTTAAAAATCTTACAATGGGTTGAGAAATTCTATGAAGTTCAGAATCGATGCAGCAATTGGGGGTAGATGGATGGAGATGACTGTAGATGAAACTTATGAGTTACTTGATCACATGGCTACTAGTGGGGGGATTAATAAGGTTCTAGATGGTAGGTGGTATGCTAGAGCTTGATAGGATTAACATCCTCAGTACAAAGACAAATGCTTAAGGCAATGATAAAAGTTTCGATAAATGTTGTGAACTCTTCTATGATGAAGTGTGATTATTATGAAGGAGGACATCTTACTACAGATTGCCAGGGTACTTCTTGTTCTGTAGATACTGCTCTAAGTCAAGTGAATTATGTTAATAATTTTGGTCAAAAGTAGCCACAATAAAATAATTCCTACTCCAACACGTACAACACAAGATGGAATAATCACCTAAATCTCAATCGGGGAGGACAGTCTAGTAGTTCTAATATGCATCAATAACATAATTTTAGAGCACCTCTAAGGTTTCAACAAGCAGTCTAACCATTGAATCATTAAAAGCCATCATAAAAGTCCAACTTTGAGCTTATGATGGAGAACTTTTATGGCACAAAAATTGAAGATAAATGAGGCAAATGAGGAGATGATGAGACAACTCTCTACTAATGTTGATCAATTGGCCACACATAATAAAATATTGGAGAACCAAATTACTTATCATGCTACTTTTTTGAGTGAGAAAGCTTTAAGAAAACTTCTAAGCTAGATAAAGCCCAATCCTAAGGCTATTACTTTATAAGGTGGTACACAACTTCAATAGCTTAAAGGGAGTGACACGAGTAAAGGTGAACAACATGGTTCTAATAAGCATAATGAAGGCAATGATCAGAAGAGTTAACACTAAAAGAGAAGTAAGTCGAGGAGCCTAACCTAAGTAGTAAGGAAGGTGAGGAAGATATTAGTAAGCCTTATGTATCTTTTAAACTATATGTGCCTCATTTACGTTTTCCTCAAAGATTCAAGAAGGTAAATTTGGATAAATAATTGAATAAATTTTTAGACTTCTTTAAGCAACTACATAACAACATCCCATTCTTCGAAGCTCTTGAACAAATGTCGTCCTGCACCAAGTTCCTCAAAGAAATTCTTTTAAATAAAAAGAAGCTTAAAGAGTATGAGATAGTTACCTTGACTAAAGAGTCCACTACCATCCTTCAAAATAAACCCCTACCTAAGCTCAAGGATCTAGGTTGTTTCTTAATCCTATGTTTAATTGATGATGTTAATTTATTTTTTATAAGACATTGTATGATTTAGGTGCAAATGTGAGTTTGATGTCTTTGTCAATTAATGAAAAGTTGAAATTGAGAGAATTAAAACCCACCACTATAACCTTACAACTTGCGAACAAGTCAATAAGATATCTTGTAGGGATTTTAGAGGATGTACCCATCAAGATTGGCAAGTTCTATATGCCAATTGATTTTATTATGCTAAACATACATAAAGATGTGCAAATCCCTATCATCTTAGGAAGACCATTCCTTGTTACAAATGGTGCTTTGATTGATGTCAAAAATGGCAAGCTCATATTTTGAATTAGTGATGAATTAGTAGAGTTCGATATTTTCGAAATGGCAAAATAACCCATTGTGAATGAAAGTTGTTTTTAGGTCGATATGGTTGATGGCTTTATTGAGAAGGAATTTTTTGAAGCAAAATTCTAAAAATCATCTTGAGACATTCATAGTGCATAATGATGATTCCACCAATAAAGAAGAGGAAAAGGTAAAACCTATGCACCTTCTTAAATTAACACCATTTTTATCACTTGGAAAGAGTTTAAGGTATGAGCCACTCCAAATTGAAGTTACTAAGTCATCATTCTCTATTGATGAAGTTCCAAAGGTAAAGCTCAAACCACTACCTAAGAAATGCATGTATGCATTCTTAGGCCATAACTCTACTTATCTTATGATTTATAATTTTGCATTGAATAATGAATAAGAAGATAAATTATTTAAGTTGCTCGAAAAACATAAAAGAATTATTTGCTATAACATACATGACTGAAAGACATAGAACCCTGTATATGCATGCATCAAATACTAATGGATGAGGGTTGTAAACCATCAATTGAGAACTAATGAAGGCTTAACCCTAACATGAAAGAGGTTGTTAGAGGTAAAGTCATTAAATTACTTGATGTTGGGTCATTTATCCTATCTCTAATAATGAGTGAGTGAGCCCCATTCAAATAGTGCCAAAGAAGGGTGGGATGATAATGTTAAAGAATGAAAATAATAAATTGATACCCATTAGGATGATAATGAGTTAGCGAATGTGCATTGACTACTACCGTTTGCCTTTTATTGACTGGGTTTTAAAAAGGTGGCCAAATATCTTTTTTTTTTTTTCTATCATTTGGATGGTTACTTTAAATTTTACCAAATTCCAATTCACATGAAAACAAAGAAAAAACCACTTTCATGTGTCCTTATTATACTTTTGCATTCAGGAGGATGTCTTTTCGTCTTTGTAATAGCCCCCACTACATTTCAAAGATGCATGACATCCATTTTTTTTATTTTGTTGAGGAAATAATAAAAGTTTTTATAGAGGATTTTTCTATTTATGGCATTACATTTGATAAAAAATTTAGCTAAAGTTTTGTAACATTGTGAGGAGGACAATCTAGTGCTTAATACGAAAAATGTCATTTTATGTTTAATGAGGGTATTGTACTTAGTCATTTAGTTTCTAACCGTGGCATTGAGGTTGATAGGGTGAAGTTTGAAGCCATTGAGTGATTGCCACAACCAACATCTTTTAGAGGAGTCCATAGTTTTGGTGGTCATACGGGGTTTTAACGATGATTTATTAAGGAATTTGCTTTTAAGTAAATTCGCTTATGAAAAATGTTAAGCTTTTAAGTAATTTGCTTATGAAAATGTTTTTTTTTAATTTTTAAAAGAAACATGAAGAATAGGCAATTTGACAGTTTGCTAATTGATGATTCCTTTCCAAATGATCACTTAATGGTTGTTTCTTAATCACATATTCCATGGTATACTGACATTGTCAACTACTTATTATGTAATGTCTTACTTCCTAGCTTGAGCTATCAATAAAAGAAGAAGTCCTTGCACAACATTAGAAATTACTATTGGGAAGAACTTTTGTTGTATAAAAGATGCAACGATGGCTTAATGAGGAAATGGTTACCCTGAGATGAAGTGCACAATGTTTTGAGGCATTACCATACCATGGAAGTGGGGGGGCCACTTTAGCTCTTCCAAAATAATTGTAAAGGTGTTCCTGTGTGGTTTTTATTAGCCAACCTTATTCTATGATGCCTGAAAATTTATACTTAGTTGTGATGGATGTCAATGAACATGCAACATATTAGGGAGTAATGAAATGCCCCAATATGAGATTCTAAAGATTAATCTTTTTGATGTATGGGGGATGGACTTTATGTGTCCTTTTCCCTCTTCCCATATGAATACGTACATATTATTACGGTTGATTATGTTAGCAAATGGGTGGAAGCGAAGGCATTCCCCACCAATGATGTTAAGATGATGATGAAGTTCATGAAAAAAAACATTTTCACAAAATATGGTACCATAAGGCTATAATTAGTGATGACATTTCAACTTTTATAATTGCCAATTTGAGAATCTTTTACAAAAACATAGTGTGACTCACAAGGTTGCAACCCCTATTACCCTCAAACAAGTGGCCAAGTTGAGGTTACTAATTGATAGCTCAAGTTGATCTTAGAGAAAACTATCAATCATTCAAGGAAAGATTGGTCATCTAAGCTTAATGATACACTTTGGGCATATTAGACAATCTACAGAACTCCATTGCGCATCTCACCACTTAGGTTGGTGTTTGGTAAATCATGTCATCTTCTAGTTTAGCTAAAGCAAAAAGCATATTGAGTAATCAAGGCCTTAAATTTTGATTTGAAGCAAGTTGGAGAAAAAAGGCTCCCACAACTTGATGAATTATAAGAGCTAAGGTTAAATGCATATGACAATGCCAAGTTATATAAGGAGACAACTAAAAATGGCATGACAAGCATTTGGTCTGAAGGGAGTTCAATGACAGATAATTCATGTTGTTGTTTAACTTTTGTTTGAAATTATTTCAAAGAAAATTGAAATCAAATGGTTTGGCCCTATTTAAGTTGTCAAGATTTTCCCTATGGAATAATAGAGATAACAAATAAAAAAGGAGATATATTTAAAGTTAATGGCCATTAGCATTCCATTGATACAGGAGCATCCATTCCCCTTTCGTCACCTTGATAAAATAGAGGTGGAGGGTCAAGCTAACAACCATAAACTAGCACTTTTGGAGGCAACCTAAGTTCTTTCTTTCATTTGGATTTCTTTTAGTTTTCATTTCACTTTTAGTGTTTTGTTTATATTTCAGTTTAAATGTTGCATTTAATCTTTGTTTTATTTTCTTATGTAGTGGCTAAGAAAAGAAAAGTGAGCTTAAAGTTGACCCCATCAGTCCCTTGAAGGATTAGAATTATATTTTTGGCATCCAACTATCTTCAACCATGGTATTCTTTACTTCCTTTCACTTTTTATTTCACCTCTCTATGTCATTGAGGACAATGCCATAAATAAGTGTCGGGGAGGGGGGATGTATTGGTGTTAGTATTAACATGTTTTAAATTGGACAAAATTTTTTGCATTGTTTGTGAGGAATTATGCTTCGACTTTTGTACAAGGCTAAATAGACCAAAATTTTTTATGATTTTTACAAAGATATATGGCTTTGCTTGGCTTTGTTTACTAATAATTATGAGTAACTACAAGAGATAATGCCATTCTTTAGATGTATGTGAGATAAATGAATTTTGAGTTAGTTGTTAAGTTGTAAAGTGTGATTTATGAATTTAGGATTGTTTGAACTTTAATAAGATGATATTTTTCATGTATATTAAAGCAAGTAATTTAGTTAGTTATAGATAAATGTAACTGCACTAGGTTAATTGAAAGAAGATATGCCATTATGCTTTGTTAATTAATATTAATGAAATAGTGTTTATGAGATATGATTTAGGAGTAGAAAAAAAAAAAAGAAAGAAGAATATCTACTTCACTGTTTTAGGAGAATATCTACTTCACTGTATTTAAGATACTTAGTAACCGGGGATCTTCATGACTAATGTCGATTTTCGCATAAAACGACAATCTAAAAGCACGAGTATGCAAATCATTTCCAATAAAGCTGTATGAATGTTTATATTTGTGTAAAAATGTATACTAACTTTTCAAAAAAAAAAAAAGAAAGGAAGTGAAAGATAATGTGTTTAATGTAGAATGAATCCAAATGATCTTTTATGCTTAAAGCTTATCTTCTCATTATTAACTACTAAAGACAATAGTTATTCAACATATTTTATAATATGATTATGTCTATTGATAATCTAGTTAGAATGATTGTTGAGATATGTATGTAAGATATTGCCTTATTACTTGTAACTTTCCTTGAATGAATGAGTTTCCTCTTCAATGTAGTAATTTAACCCAAGTTCATTTGTGATATTATTTATTTTAGTATTTTTTTAGGGCTAATTTTGTTATTAATTGAGTCTAATTTGAAAAAAAACACTAGATAACGTCTCCCTTTTGGCTTGTATTTTAGTAATTTTAGGAAATCCTGGAAATTGGAGCTTACTGATGAATTATGAAAGTTTTCTAGATAGAATTATGCAGTTTCAGAAGTTCAGGGACCAAAAAGAAATTTGACTATTTCGGGGACTAGTTTTTATATTTGCTAGGCAGAGTTTAACTCCAATTTCCATTCAAATTAGGAAGACCCGAGAAGACCATGCAATTGTGGGAAGTTTACTGGCTCCTATTCACAAAAGAGGAAGTTTGGTTTGTTACAATTTCTAATTGGTGGAGGATCTTATTTTTCCTAATTTAAAGAGGAATATAGGACTACAAATAGAGGAGGAAGTCTTTGTAAAAGGGAAATGAGAATTATTATTAGAATTAATTTTTAGAGAGTTTTTATTTTCTGGAGAAGAAGTTATCCATAAGAGATGAATTATTGGTCAACCATCAAGATTGAAGAGAATTGAAGAATATACGGGTTTTATTATGAAAACTTTTCTATTTTATTTTCTCTTTATTTTGATGTTGGTTAGCAATTCAATTATGAACTAAATTAATTAGGCACTTGGGTATGATGAACCCTAAAATGAGTTTTGAATTGTGATTTTTTAGATAATACAATATTTTCATTATTTATGGAATTCAATTATGTTTGTTCTTTATTTCCTTGAATTGATATATCCGGAATATTGATTCTTGTTTTAATTCTTTAAACTTAGATTGAGAAATCAAGTTATTAAATAGATCTAGCACAATTAAAAGGAGTTACATGTATCCCTAAAGATATGATAACATAAATCCTCCAGATTAGGGTCAAACTTAATAGTGAAATTCAAAGAACTATATTGCAATTTTAGGGGTTTTAACTAGGAAGAGATTCAAATTAATCAACCTAGGATTAGATGTTAATGATCTTGAGAAAGACTTTAACATACTAAAAGAATTTTCACTGTTCCATAAACATTGAATTAGATTGTATTGTCTGAGAATCAATTTCCTAATAAGTCTTACGGGGATTCAATACTTGAGCGCTACTTGT
>CATIWR010640578.1:0-11044 GCA_949677035.1 Omphalea diandra | reverse complement strand
ATCGAGCCAGGCTTGCTGTAAGGGGTCAATCTCTAGGTTGAGGCTGAGGCGGAGGGTGGCTACCCCTACTTCTCGTGGTAGATTTGTATGGCATACCTAGAGTCTTCAATTGTTAATAGGCATGGCCGCTTGGACACAATCAATTTTGACTAGGTATCTTTTCCTATAGAGATAAAGTTGTAAGAGTCATAATTATTTTATTTATTATTATGGGGTCTTATACTTATAATGGTCATTTGTTCTTATCATAGCTCTGCCTCAATTGTAGGGGTCACATGAAAATATGGCTATTGGAGGTGGCAGAGGCTGAGGCTGCCTCCTACGATCATCGACTAAGTATGAGGCTCTCCATTTAGGAGTGGACTTAGGTGAGCACATCTTTCACTAGCGCAAAGGCCTGGATGCACGACTTATCTCGTATTGTTTACCCTTAAGCCTATTTTAGGCTAAGGATTTGAAGGGTGTAAAACTCACCATGACACTACACTTCTAGCTTAGGGAGTAGATGGTTTTGACAATACTCCCTATAAGTATTGGATGATAAGGACCCTAATTAGGAGCTTCCCCTTGTCAGACACGACCATTGAAACATTTCCCTGATATGAGTCTAATGATGGGATTATCCTTCAGCATGGGTGTTGGGGTACCACTGCATAAGTAACTTGGAGACCTATTGCTTTCGCTCCTATGTGTGGTACTACTATTGTCGGAGGTCATAAATGGATTTGTAGATTGACTTTAAATGGCATAGAGCTTGTAGTAGTAGGCGATCTAGCTTTTATGTTAGACAACTTGGTAGAGTCCTATATGACTTCACTAACAGGTTCTATGATGTCACTACAGATCACTCAGTTTGTTTGCATGTTCGAGCTAGCCTAGAATACCCATGTGAATATCATCTTCCTTACTTTCTTGTATGCTTGATGTGATGTAGGCTTTACTACTAAAATTTCTTCCTTTTCCCTCTTTTGCAAATTCCTTATGTTCATGTTGAGGAATGCTTGATTTGATCGCTACCCTAAAGAGGATGGTGACGTAACAAAAGATACTATGCAAGTTAGTAAGCAAAAGTACACATAACAAATGCAAAAGCAATACATGCATACATGTTTATGGTTTATATCTCATACGTTTGGTCTTATTCACCCTCAGCTTTGTGTTCCTTATAGGAGATAATTCAGTGCTGGAATTATGACATCAAAGATAAGGATCAATGTCTGGTGGAGGTGACGACAAAGATTAAAACCTTGGCCCAAATAGTTGTAGATAAAGGGATGCAGTTACTAATGGTAAGGTAGCTTACAAGGCAACACCTTTAAAGAGCAAGGAATGCTGAGCTTAGGAGGCCCCTACTTGGTCTTTAGGATTTTTCTTTTCTTTTCCCTTTAATACAATACCACTTAATTATTATTGATATTTTTGCATAGTTGTATAGTTTTTATTAGGCGATTTGAAAGCCCCAAGTTTTGGATATTTGCTTAGACGCCAAGATTCTCGTTCAATATACTAGGGTGATTTTTCTTCCATTCCTATCGAACTTTAAAGCCTTTAGCTTTTCAATACAAAAACATGATTTTGGCCTCTAATCCTATGTTTAGAGTGTTTTTAAAACCATTAGCTAATATTTATTCATACATATTTTTTGGAACATGTACAAATGATGTTTAAGTCCACAATGCATAGGGGAAACTGCCAAAATCTTCCAGAGTTGGGGGTTGTACAACCTAAAATAATGTCTATATGGACCCACTTAATGGTTGTACAACTGCTCAGGGGGTTATACAGGTCTACTTAGGGTTGTACAAACCTACTGAGTAGTGTACTATTGTCAAGCACCTATCAACCTGGCCTTCCTCTATAAATACCCATTTCAAATATGCTATTTACAACTACTATTTCTAGCCTCCAAACTATGTCAAGAGCATATTTAAGATCTCTCCTACTCTAGAACCTGATTTACTATGGACAGTCTTTCAGCTATTTCCCACCTCTTTTCTAGTCACTTTAACACACATTTCCTATGGGCAGCCTGCGATTTATGAGATTCCACCACCCACACGTTTCATTTTACGAATACATTGATCTGCCCACTATTAAAAGAGTTTGGTGCTATTTCTCGACTGTCATGCCATTATTGCAAATAGGATTGCACATCGTAGTTGGATTACCCACATGTTTGGAAAATGGGAGAGTTATTCGACATGTGTGATATGAGGAGGTACCCCGATACATATTAGGCGAGGGGAAAATTCTTATGGCTCATTTTATCTCTCTTTCCCTTTAGGGGCCATGCTCAGGAGGCTCAAGCTCATATCATGGCAACCATTTTAATGGGCAAGTATTTGTTATGGAGGTAAGGCGAGATGAATGATCTATAGATTTTACTTCTTCTAAAGGGAGCTGAATTAGGGAGGACCCATATATCGACTATCTTAGGTGAGACCATTGTGGGTTTGGACATAGTAGCTCTTCATATCAACAATTCTTTCCTAAGGAGCCCACTACTACTTTAGGTAAGAACTCCTCTTACAATATTATTATCTTTATTTTATTTTATTTTCTTCTATTCATGCCCTGATTTTTTGCCTGGATTGCCCATACATGTTTTCAAACTAGCTAGGCACTTATTTTTACTTAGGCCACCCTTTTTGGTTTTTAATCTAATGAGCATATTATTTTTTCTCTTCTCCTTTTTTTTCTTCTTCTTTATTTTTTTATCTTGGTTTTTTCCCATAGATGGCTACGAAAAAAGATTGTGACTATTGGCTACCCCAATTATAGACATGAGGCTTTACTACTGATAACATCATTTGAATCACCGTCTGTCAAGGCTAGTTGCTACTAGAGCTTAGTGGGCCGAGTGGATGTCTTGCATTATTGTCACTAACATCCATTAAAGCTACCTATGGTTGAATCTTTCACATGTTACCCTAAGGACTTATAAGGATTATGTCATTCTTCCTGCCTTGTCTTCAAACACCTTAAATGACTCGGCTCGTGTACGTCGCTAGTTCAGTGCTCCTCAGTTTAAGGGACATTTCCTCCTTCTTTTGTGGAGGGTCCCTTATCCTAGTGCTTATTGGATAGGGTTGAGGCTACATAGACTAGCTGCCACATTTATAACTTTTACACCAATTAAGACCCTCAACTTGATGATGATGCAAACTATAAGGCATGGTTGCATGACCTTTAGAGTAATAGACATCACATTAGTGAGTATTAAATAATGATCTTTCACAAAAAAAACACTATTTTATATATACTTATAGTTCATGGACATGTATGACTAATTAACTTTAATTATGCAATTGCACTCGTATTTAGTGTTATGCTTAACATGAATCAGTTATATTTTGCACATTACACATTAATTAAGTGCATGACATTTACTTTTAATATTGGCATATTAGATCATCCAATTGTCTTGCTCAATGCCTCTGTTCTGCTGATCCTCCGCTTGTTCATCCTTGTCTTCTTTGTTATCGCCTAGCCGTCTGGTCATTGGCCCCCTAGTGGTCAATTGCACTTGCACTCTCACGACCCTTACTTGCGTTTATTTCTATTTTTATGCTCTAACTTTTGTCTAAGCCACCTTTTCGAGTTTTTAACTTAGGGAGCTTATATATTTTCCCTTCTTTTCCTTTTCCTCATTCTTTTCCTTTTTTTTAATATATATATATATATATATATATATATATATATATATATATATATCCTAACTTTTGTCTAAGTCGTCCTTTTGGGTTTTTAACTTATCAGGCTATTTTACTTTTCTCACACTTTATATGAAATAATTTTTCATCCTGTCGAGGTTCAATGACTCTATGAATCCATTCTCATCCATATCTACTAATTTCACTATGCCTATTTGACAATGTAGGGACCTTCCAAGTTCAATCTAAACTTCCTTCGAGGATTTTAGGCATGTGGTCAGATCACTAACCTTTATTATGTTATTCTTACTTTTCTTATTGAATGTGCGAGCCATCCTAGGTTGATATATTTGGATGTGATACAAGGCCTTCAATCTCTTCTCACCTAGTAAAGCTAGTTGTTCAAATCTACTTCTTGTCCATTGGTACTCAGGAATACCAAATTCAACCAATACTCATAAAGACTTCACTTCTAGATTAATTAGCAGTATTACCTCTATCCCATATGTCATAGAGTACAATGTCATCACAGTCGATGTTCATGCCATAGTTCTATAACCCCACAGGGTGAATGGTAACTTCTCAAACCAATCTTTATACATTTCAATCATCTTGGCAAGGTTACTTTTTACATTCTTATTTGTTAGTTCTACTACCCTGTCAGCATGCAACCTGTAAGGTGATAACTTATGGTTGATTACTTTGTACTTTTCCAACATGAGTTTGACCTTTGCCTAGAAATGAACACCATTATCTATGACAATATGGTATGACACACCGTAGCGGTAAATGTGATTTTTCTCAATGAGTCGTGTCATATATTTTTCCTCTAACTTACTGAAGGCTTCAACCTCTACCTACTTTGAAAAGTAGTCCACTACTACCACAATATACCTTTGCCCCTTTGTAGAAGCCAATTTGATCTTTTTGATTACATCAATGCCCTATGTTACAAACGACTAAGATGAGGTCAGATTTTATAGCTCAATCGATGGTAAATGTCTGAGTTTACAATGGATCTGACATTCATGATAGTTTTAAACCTTCTGAGTACAATTATATTTCATAGTAGTTTAGTAATATTCCAATCTCAAAATTTTCTTTACCAACACTTTCCCATTCATATGGGGGTCATAAACTCCTATAGCAAACTCTTGCATGTACCTCCTTTATGACCCTACTAGCCTTTTCATTTGCCACATATCACAAATGAACACTATTGAGCACTCTTTTGTATATTACCCCGTCGTGGACTATAAACTATAAGACAACCTTCAAATCACATCCTTATCCTTTCTTTTCAGCCTCTTCAGGGTATTTATCGCTCTCTAAATACCTTTGTATATCAAAATACCACAGATGATTTTTTGCTGACACTTACATCATTCCTTTATCCATATAATACAGTACCCAACCCAAAACATGATTAATGGCTTCATGAGCATTACCTCTAACCCATCCCAAATAAAGACTAAAGTAGCTAAGGCATGAACCATCACCTTTTCTTCCTTCAACAAATGATGGAATGTGATCCTTTAAAAATTCTACACCAATCCCTTTATAGACTCTAAATATGGGTCGAAACATGTTTCTTTCAATTCACATTTGTTAGTTGCATGCAAAATGAATAGCAAAAAGTCCCTAAACACCTATGTCATTTTAACCCTTATTTGCTTCAAGAGTTCGAATCCAAGTGTACATGCTTCATACTCAACCATGTTATTGGTCACTAGGTAGCCTAGCTTGTTAGCTACAGGGAAGAGTTCTCCTTCTAGCAAAATCAAAATGATTCCTACACCTACTCATTTCTTGTTTATAGCTTCATCAAAGTACACTATCCATCCTTGAGGCTCAATCACTCTTAATCATTCATCTAGGAATTTGGAAAGTTTACATTCTCATTCCTCGAAAGGTTATTATGCCAAAAACTCTGAGACTATCTATCCTTTGATCACTTTTTTGGCTACATACTTAATGTCAAATTCAGTCAACAGGATTAGCCACTTTGCCAACCTTTCCATTAGGGAAGGGGCCTCGTATAAGTATTTAATTGGATCATGTTTTGAAAACACTTTCATGGAATATCATTGAAAATAGTGTCTCAACTTGTTTATCACCCAAACTAGTGTCAGACAGGTTTTTTCCACCTGATTATGCTTCACTTCATAAGACAATAACTTCTTACTAAGGTAATACACTGCATGTTCATTTTTTGTTACATCTTTTTGAGCTAACATTGCACCAGCAGAGTTGTCTTTTACCATTAAATACAAGGCCAATGGTTTTTTAGGTCTTGGTGGCTTCAATACTGGCAGGTTATCCAAGCACTCCTTTATTCTCTCGAAAGCTTTTTGGCACTATTCATTCCACTTCACCAGCTGATCCTTCCTTAGTAGCTTGAAGAATGACTCACAAATGGGAGTTAGCCTTGCTATGAATGGCTAATGTACTGTAAGTGACCTAGGAAACCTTAGACCTTCTTCTCTGTTTTAGGCGTGGGCATTTCTTGAATAGTCTTTACCTTATCAGGATCTACTTTAATACCCCTTTCATTGACCACGTGCCTTAATAGCTTATCGGAAGTGGCCCTGAACACACTTCTTCGAATTCAAATTTAAGTTATACTCATCAACTCTCTTTAGAAATTTCTCTAAAGCTTCCAAGTGTCGTTCTAACATTACCATAATGTCATCTACATACACTTCTACTTCCATATGAATTATCACTTTTGTATTCTTCAACCCAAATGACATCACCTTATGGAAATAAGTCCCTCATTTTATGATAAAAGTAGTTTTTACCTTATCTGTGATAACCATGAGTATTTGTTGCACTCAAAGAACCCATCCATACAGGAATACATAAGACAAGTTGCAACACTATCAACTAGCACCTCTATATGTGCCAAAGGAAAGTCATCCTTTAGGCATACTTTTATTGAAATCCGTGCAATCAACACATATCCTTACTCTTCCATCCTTTGTCAGTATTGGTACTATGTTGGCTAACCATTTGGGGTAATCTATTATCTTTAAAAACTTGGCATTACTTTGCTACTTCTTCCTTGAATAACTGAGCCCACTCAAGTTCATCCTTTAAAGCTTCTATTTTACCAATTTCATATGTGAGTAGGTTGGAATTCTTTGTTTTGCAATTTAGCTATCAATCCCTAGTATATCTTATATGTCTAAGTAAAAACCGTTTGATACTTTCTGAGTAGTTGTTTGAACTTTCTTTGCTACTCAGGTGTAACATCATTGGTAATGAGCAAGATCTTTGAAATTTCTTAGTACCAAGAATAAATGTAGCGGCATGCACAAAATTAATGTTAAATATGCTTATGAAATGATGCATGCTATGCATACTATCATCATAAAACATATCACACAAGCAAACTCATCATTTATTGCCTTAAACTTATAAAGGAATGAATCATTATCCTCAAAAAGACTGGAAACAAGAACATTAGTAGTAATAAAAAGGTCAATTTCTCTGGTTGGTTCATAGGAGTTTCATCTACTTGAGCTTTTCCTTCTTCTTTATTCTTTACCCCATTAGTCAACACCTCGAGATCATTATTCTATATGGAATATACCTTTTTCCCATTTTATGTACCGACAATAGCCTTGATAACCCCTCAAAACTTTATTTCATCCAATCGTCACTTAGCTCAATTTTTAAAAAATCTAACCAAAGTGTTGCACCATTTTCCATAGTGGACTCAGTGTCTGTAGTAAGGCCATGCATTTCTCGATACTTACCCCCTTGATGGAGTTCACAACCATGCTTTCAATATCCTCAAATTTAACCCCTATGTAGATAGCCTCAGTGAACTCATATGACCCGATATACTCCCATTCTGAATCCATAAAGTGTGCATTTTGCTTTATCAAGTCAAACCCTTTCTTTCCATGATCTTCTGTAGTGGTCTAAAAATTATGATCTCACATATACTATTTCCACTATTCATCAATGATCCTCTTCTTATCATTTCATAGCCATGCAGACTAAGGACCATACAAAACCATAAACTGGCCTAATTTTTTTATCATCCTTTGTCCTTGTGATTTGTTTGCCTTTATTCTTTCTTTTCTTCTTCCCATCCTCATTTTTTGATGAGTCTATCCCAATTCATCAGTATCCATATGGAATATAGCCTTCTCGAGTTCATCCATATCGCCATCCAATGACTTTTCACTTTTAGTGGTCCTTTGCTCAACTTCTCTGGTGAGTTATCCTTCTTTCACAAAGAAATCTAATAGTGGTCCACACAAGTCCCTCACTTCTAACTTTGACCCTTTAACCCGATACCTCAGTACTTTCCTTATAGTTTGAGTGGGAATCTCTTAAACTCTAATATATCGGTAGAATTTTTCCCTAACCCTTATCTTGGAAAAAAGTTAATGTTTTTCATAATCCCTACCATTTTATGATCAACCCACCTGTCAATCACTCTAACAACCTAAAATCCTCAGAGATATAAAACAACCACATTTAAATCTGACACAATTTTTCCAACCTCTACACAGATGGTCATAACCTCTCATTTGTAAGGAATCTTAACTTTCTAATGAATAGTGGAAGGCACATCACCCAGTAGGTAATACCATGGTCTTTTTAATAAAAGCGAGAATGTGATTGGGATATAAAATACTATGAATTTCACCATTGTCTCCACTATGCCTGTTTTTACCAAGGTCTTGAACACACATAAAGCTAGCCTCCCACTACCATTCTAAGCTCGAATGACACTATCAAAAACTTTCAAATCCTTTTTAGACAATCCAAACTCATGTAACAACTTTAAGGGGCATATGTTAATCTCAGACCCATCATCAACCATCACACATGCCATACATCTCCTTTTCACCTCAGCTTAGATGAATAGGGCTAAATTATGATCCCTTCCTTCTAATGACAAATCCTTATTCGATAAAGTAATTTCACCTTTATGAGGCACCAATGCGACAACATCCTTTAGGGTGGCTTCATTAGAGATGTCCAAAATGGGCAAAGCCTCAACAATGGTCCTCTTATGTTTCTAAGAGGTAACAAACAACTCCTACACACTAATTTAAGATAACACCTTCTTCAACTATTTCATAATAGGATTGTCATCCTCTTTCTCCTTTATAATGTGTTCATTCATCTTTTTCTCAACCCTTAGTTCCTTTGGGACCTCCCTGTCGAGGTAGTACTTCCCAATTTAAGTTATATGGCTTACTTATCTAGTTTTTTTTCTCTTTGTCACTCTCGTGCCATAGTTGAATCATTCTTATCCTTCTCACCTCTTCTACCTCATTGTCTAAGCTTTCCCAAGGGTTAATAGTGTAAACAACCACAACCTCCTTTAAGACCTCTTTGATAGTAGCAATAATAACTTCCTTAGGAATTCCAAAATCTATCATGAATGTCTCTTAATTTAAGAGAGGAACATTATGATAGTTTAGAAAGGGATTCCACAGATGTTAGACCTTTCTAAATTTGACAAAATAATCGTCTTGTTATTGATGAGATCCTGTATCTTGTATCTTAGTTACGAACAACCATAACCTCATTTAAGACCTTTTCAATAGTAGCAATAACAACTTTCTCAAGAATTCCAAAATCTATCATAAATGTTCTATGATTTGGGGGAGGAACATTATGGTAGTTAAGGAGGGGATTCCGTAGAAGCTGGGCCTTTTAGTATTTGATGGAATAATTATCTTATTGTCGATGAGATCCTGAATCTCATATCTTAGTTTGTATTAATCATTAGTGTTGTGACCCACTTCTTAATGAAAAGCTCAATAGGCATTGGCATCATACCTTTTAAGCAATGGATTAGGAGGTTATCTCGGTGTTGGAGGTTTCAACTCTCCCTTCTTTTCCAACCTCTCCAATGCCTTAGATAGAGGCATCCTTAAATCATTGAATTATCTTGCCATCCTTACTGAGTTAACATCAGCTGCCTTGTTCCCCTTGGCCTGAGGCTGAGACAAGGTGCTTCTTCTTCCCCAATACTGTCTTTTTTACTCAGATTTGTTAGACTAGGATGGTTAATCCTAAGTCTATAACCTCTTTTGATCTTGACAAAGAAGATTGATCATCATTAATATTTCAAATAAGTGTTGATTTTGCAGAAATAGATAAATCTCTCAAGAAAAGATGGAAGGAGTTGTTAAACTCTAAAGTAACATGTAAATCGCAACCGCAATCTAAGATTCCCAATTGCGACTCATGTTAAGACATGCTAAAAATTAGGCAGGCAAAATTGCGAAGCCATTCTTGGTTGTGACCCATGCAAAAGAAGGAGCCTAATTGTGACAGTGGAATTCACGGTCTGTGTCACGCCGGAGTCACAACTGCGACTTTCAAAAACTCCAAGATAAGGATCAAGTTCACCATCACAGCTTGACAAGTGTCCCAAGTAATTGTTGAAAGTCAAAAACCGCGATGGGTACTTATTGGTAGCGGCCGTGAACCTAAAAGAAGAAGATGAACACTTTTTGCAGAGGAATACGCGTTCATAGTTGCGTCCTATACAAGATAAATCGCGACCACTACATTTAAGAGCAGGTGAAAGGCAATGACTATATTTTTTTTGGTAAACTAATCAGAAGCTGCCACGTGGACTAGCCGTTAGACACAAATGGGATTTTCCTTATGAAATTTGGAAATTGCGACCACGAAGGAGTAGTAGCGACCGCGATTTCATCCTGACAAGCATTTAATGTAGAATCTGTCTAACATGTCTTAAAGATTTGATGAGTTATGATATGCAACATCTCTTTGGTGAAGTTTGGGTATAAATACACCACCAAACAGCCATGACTAAGGTTGCTAAGGAATTTATTACAAGTGATTAAAGCTCTCAATCTTTGCTACTCATTTCCTTCATTTTCTTTATGAAATTGCAATTGTTAGGTGTGAGCATTAAACACCAAGTTGTAAGGTTGTAGTGTTAGCCTGCTAAAACACTCTAAGAAAGGTTTAAGTGTGAGCTTAGTGAAACACTTGAGTGAGGTTGTGTGTTAGCCTAAAAACACATTATTATAAGGTTGTGTGTGAGCCATTAAAACACAAGTTGTACAAGTTGGGTGTGAGCTTGAAAACACCTTGAGATAGTGAAATACCCAATTGGTTAATTGGAGAGTGGACGTAGGGTCAATTATACTTGAACCACTATAAATCGGTTGTGTCCATTCTACTCTTTCTTCTTCCCTTTTCTTTATTTTTTGAAATTTTATACACCAATTCAACCCCCTTTCTTGGTGCCTAGGGACAACAAGTGGTATCAGAGCAAGGTTTTCACAAATCAAACCTTCATTGGGTGAAACAAGATCATGGCATAAGAAGTAAACCACTCACAACTAAGGCCATATTTTGATGGAACCGACTATACTCAT
>CATIWR010640576.1:0-35019 GCA_949677035.1 Omphalea diandra | reverse complement strand
ATATATATATATATATATATATATATATATACACTTACTTACATACATATATGTATGTATGGATGTATGTCTGTGTGTGTGTGTGTGTGTGTGTGTGTGTGTGTGTGTATATATATAAATGGAATTGGTTTGTTAATCATTTTAACGAAAATGAAAGAGAAATTTTAAGGGATAAATATTATGATTTTTTAAATAATATTAAATGTAATATACCATACTTTATCTGGTTTTCTATTTTCTTTCTTCATTGGGATTTTTTCAATCCTTAGTAGTAAGAACCTTAACAATTTTGCATTTTGAAAAAGAAATTTTACTGGGTTCGTCTTCATCCATAACATGTTCTATCTCAGCTGACTTACTGTCAACTAGGATAAATTCATAGAAAATTCTACTCTTGTTGGGATGTTGAGGAATGAAAAAGAACTTGGGCTTAAAAATTTTTTGAAGAGTGGCTGGAAAAGAGTCAATCAAAAAGTGGGGCTCGATGTAACAAATTGTAACATGTTGGGCTTTTGAAAATAAGAATAAGATTTTTTTTGCCACTACTTGAGAAAATAACAGGGGTTTTTCTTCTTTATCTTTATTCTTGTTTTTCTTTTTATTGTTTTCTACTGGTGGAAGGCCCAACAGAAGAAGACTGATTAACAGGAGTAGAAGGAGAATTAACAGTTGGGGTTGGTGGTTTTTGGTTTGGCCTTGAGACAAAGGCCAGGAAGAGGTCTAATGTTGACATTTTTTTTCTTGGACATTGTTGGATTTAGTGGGCTGAATCGATTATGGGTTAGGAATTCCCTGCAAAAATTCTCTTGTCAAAAAATCATGAAGAGACTTTGAAATTCCTTTAATATATTCTGTATCAAAATCAAAATTACTTAATATAGCTTGTCATCTAGCAAAAACTTGTTTTGAAATAAAATTTTTAACATCTTTTTCTGAAATATGTTTAGTTGCAGAACAATCAATCCTTAGTAAAAATATTTTATCAACTAGGTCATCTTCAAATTTAGTAATGCACAAGACTATAGAAAGTTCCTTTTTTTTAGTAGAGTACTTACTTTGTGTGTCGTTCCATGAGTCTGAATGAAATCTAACTAGCGAATATTGGGTTTGGTTTGGAAGTCTTTGTTTTAATATTCCACCATAACCGATATCAAAGGCATCAGGGTGAGGGATAGATAGACAAGGGAGTTTTTTAACATTTTGTTTAATGGTTGTGACAATTTGAGTATGCTGCAAAGTCCAAGAAAAGGCATTTTTCTTAAGACGCTGAAATAAAGGCTTACAAAGTAATCTTATGTCCTTATAGAAATCAGCAACATAATTAATACATCCTAAAAATTTTTGCAATTGATTTTTATCTTTAATTTCATCAGGAAATTTATTAGAAATTCAATTGCTCTATCAATGGATTTGATGGTTCCTTGAAAAATAGTGTGGCCTAAAAATCTTATTTTTGTTTGAAAAAGTTTTATCTTTGGCACAGAGACTACTATACCATTATTTTGAATGACCTTGAAATATATATTAAGATGATTAAAATGTTGTTCAAGTGTTTTTGAAAAAATTAACACATCATCAATATAAACTATTGAAATTTCTTTACAATTATTTAAAACGTCATTGATGATCATTTGAAATTCAGAGGGAGCATTAAGACCAAAAGGCAGAACATTCCATTCGTAGTGACCAAATGAAACATTAAAACTAGTTTTGTATCTGTTAGACTTTTTAATCTATATCTGCTAAAATCCAGATTTCATATCAAATTTTGAAAAAATATTGTCATTATATAATCTCTTAAGCAAATCCCTTTTAATGGGAAGAGGATACCTAATCCATTCTAGGACCTTGTTAAGAGGTTTATAATTAATAACAAGCCTAGGAACTCCACGTTCCTTCTCAGCAGCGTTATTAACATAAAAGGTCGAACAACTCCAAGGGGAAAGGGATTTTTTTATCAATCCTTTATCTAGGAGATCTTGGATTTCTTTTTGACAATGGGCTTGTAACTCTTCATTCATATGAATATTTTGATCCTTAGTAGGTATAAATTTTTCATCAAAATTCTTAATATAGGGTAAAGTAACAATATGTTGTTTTCTATTCCAAAAAGCATTTGGAATATTAGCACAAACATTATCCTTGAAAGTTTTTTCTAAATCTTTAATTCTATTTTGAACAGAAGTATTTTGAAGATTTTCTTCAATTTTTAAAACCTTTATTTCTTTAGATAAAACATTTATATGCTTTTTTTTTATGGTTAATAAAATTAACATCTGGATAAATATATGATTCTTGAAGAAGATTAATTTCTTTAGTAGAAATAGGTTGAACAAATTTGAAATAGATTTCTTTTCCAAAAATAGATTTTGAAATCCCTTTTTCATTAACAAAAAATGGGTAGATGAGAGTAGTGAAAGGATTACCTAGAATGACTACCGTAATGATACTTTTAGATAAAACAAATTGAGATTTGAAGCAAATTCTATCATAACAAATTTTAGCATTAGAAAGTTTGTAATGAACATTAAGTTTATCGCCATTGGCAGTATAAAGTCTTTCAATAGTTTTTTCATAGTAAACAGTTGGAATAAGACCTTCTTGAATATAATTTATGTATGCTCCTGAATCAATCATGGCAATAGTATAAAAATGAAAATCATTATTGATTACAAGATCTATAATAACAATCCATTTCTGATAATTAATTTTTAAAATAATGCTTAAAAACTTTTCAGTAGGAATTTCATTAGCTTTACCAGTTACTTCATAAGAAATATTGGGTTGAGAAGCCTGATTTTGAATAATAGAAGAAACATTATATTTTAAAATTTCTTGTTTAATTAAATTATTATCATTTTTTTAGTTCTAAAATATATTGCTTAATATTTCTAATTTCATTTTGTAATTCTAAAATAGTGGGAGCAGAAGGTTTCAACTTAAATCTTTTAAAAATATCATTAATGTTATATTTTTTAAAAGATGAAGTAGATTTAATAATAGTAATCTCTTTTAATTTTAAAAGATATTCCTTTTGAGCTTCAAGATCTTCAATTTTTTCAATAGCTTCAAAAAGCAAAGACGTATCTTTTGTAATGACATTAACAGTTTTAATATTGCAAATGCAAGGTCCTTCACATTCACAGTTATGAACCTCTTCTTCAGAAGAATTTTCTTCTTTGGAAGATTGAATAGCGAAGATACCATTAAAATTAGTGTTTTCAGATTTAGAAGAACTGCTTAATGAGAATGATAAAAATCATAGTTTATCTGCTATCAGAACTGTAGCCAGGGCTAAAGGTTAAGGTATTGTTAATACCAATGAACCAGATGTTGTTGCAACTTTGATTTTTTTCATTGACCAAACATTTTATTGTTGATCCTAAACAATTTTAGGCTCAATCTTTAGAAGTTTTGTCCAAACTTACTTGTAAAAAATTCTCTATTTTTAGGTGGGATAAAGATGTTTTCCTAACCAAACTGTTCACTAGAATAGACTATTTTAATGCTTTTTAGAAAGAAATGTTTATTTCTGGTTTACCAACCTTATTCAATGAGAAAGTATGCTCGCGAATAAGGAGGGCGAATGGGGTAATAAACTACAACACTCTTACTTATGGTGAAATTATTAATTATATTAATAATGAAGGTCTTGTTATTTTTACTTATTTGAAACTTAATGTAAAGATTTAGCAAGAAATGAAAAGTGAAAAAAAAGAGTTAGGAAGTTTTTGCAGACAAAATGTTTATGAAAAACTTATTCCTCATTCTTCTAAAAACAAGAAGAAATTTTCAAAAAAGAATTGTAAGAAATCTAAAAGTTCATTTTCAAATGACCAGTGTTACAAATCTCCAAAACCCTCTTCCTCTAAACTTTCTTCTTCAAAACCTAAGGAGTCAAAATCAAAAAACGATCTCCAAAAAAATAATTTGTGGCTTCTGATTGTTTTAAGTGTTGAAGAGTTGGTCATTTTAAGAATCAATGTTTTATGAGGGATAAAATCAATGCTCTTGATATTTCTAATAAGCTTAAGGAGTAAATGACAGATCTTTTGTTAAACCGCACTTTAGAATTAGAAAATGATGATTTTATTGAAATCTTTGTTATTCAATCTTCTGAGGAAGAAAAGGATTGTGAATGTGCAGGTTCTTATATTTGCAATCTCAAAACTATTAATATTATTACTATGGATACTTCATTACTTTTTGATGCTATTGAAATGATTGAAAATCCTAAAATTCAAAAGGAATATCTTTTGAGATTAAAAGAAATTGTTACTAATAAGCTTATTTCAAGTTTTGAAATATATAATGTTAATGATATTTTTTAAGGGATTTGATAAAAAGATTTCTCCTCCAACTGTTTTCAAACTACAAGAAGAAATCAAAAATATTAAAAAGGATATTTTAGAATTAAAAATTGAAAATTGTTTAATCAAATAAGAAATTCTAAAATATCATGTTTCAAATATAATTCAAAGCCAAGTTTCTCAACCCAGTACTTCTTATCCTATTACTAATAAAGCTAAAGATATTCCCATTGAAAAGTTTTTAAACATTATTTCAAAAGTTAAGTATAAAAAATGGATTGCAATTATTGATCTTGTCATCAATAATGATTTTCATTTAAATACTACTGCTATATTTGATTTTGGTGTAGATATGAACTGTATCCAATAAGGTTTAATCTCAACTGTTTACTATGAAAAAACCACCGAAAGGCTTTTACACTGGTAATGGTGGAAAATTTAATGTTAATTATAAACTTTTTAATATAAAGGTTTGTTGTGATGGAGTTTGCTTTAGATCAAAGTTTATTTTATCAAAAGATATTACCACTGGTATTATTTTAGGAAATCCTTTTACCACTCTTATTTACTCTTTTAATGCTAGCAAAAAGGGTATTACTAAAAGTATTTTTGGAAAAGAAATTTGTTTTAAATTTGTTCAACCTATTTTAGCCAAAGAAATTAATCTTTTGTAAGAATCATCTATTTATCCTGATGTTAATTTTATTAATCAAAAGAAGAAACAAATAATTTTTTTGTCTAAAGAAATAAAAATTGTAAGAATTAAAGATAACCTTAAAAACACTTTCATTCAAAAATAGAATTAAAGAAATTGGAGAAAATTTTCAAAAGAGTGTTTGTGCTAATATCCCAAATGCTTTTTGGAATAGGAAAAAACATATTGTTACTTTACCTTACAACAAAGATTTTGATGAAAGGAATATTCCCACTAGAACCAGAGCAATTCATATGAATGAAGAGTTACAGGCTCATTGTCAAAAGGATATTAAAGATGTTTTAGATAAAGGGTTGATTAGAAAATCAGTATCTCTTTAGAGTTGTTCTGCTTTCTATGTTAATAATGTTGTAGAAAAGGTTCGAGGAGTTCCTAGGCTTATAATTAACTATAAGCCACTTAATAAAGTCTTAGAGTAGATTAGGTATCCTATACCTAATAAAAGAGATCTACTTAAAAGACTTTATGATGCTAAAGTCTTTTCAAATTTTGATACAAAATCTATTGAAAATTCTTTGCAGTCACTTAAAATATCATTCACAATTCTTCAAATTTTAAGGAGGCATTTTTTAAACCAAATCACATAACATTCCATTCGAAATAACCAAAAGGGACTTAAAACTAGTTTTATATCTGTCAGATTCTTCATTTTGAACGTGTTAAATTTTTCAAATACCATTTATCAACATTTTTACACTTGGAAAGGTTTCTTAGGGTTATTGAAGACAATGGCTTAGTAGTCTCTGCATCAAAACTGAAACTTTTCCAAACTAAAATCAAGTTTTTAGGACATACTATTTTTTAAGATACTATCAAGCCCATTGATAGGGTAATTGATTTTGTTGACAAATTTCCTGATAAAATTAAAGTTAAAAATCAATTGCAAAGATTTTCAGGATACATTAATTATGTTGCTAATTTTTACAAAGACATTTGTTTACTTTGTAAGTCATTATTTCAACGTCTGAATAAAAATGCTTCTTCTTGGACTTTGGAGCATACCCATATAGTTAAAACCATTAAGCAAAACGTTAAAAAACTTCCTTGTTTATCTATCCCTCACTCTAATGCCTTTTTAATTGTTGAAATCGACACCTCTAATAAAGGATTTGGAGGTATTCTCAAACAAAGACTTCCTAATTAAACCAGTGAGTTGTTAGTTAGGTATCACTCGGGCTCTTGGAACGACACATAAAAAAAGCATTCTATTATTACAAAAGAATTGTTATCTATTGTTTTATGCATTACTAAATTCAAGGATGATTTAGCAAATAAAAAGCTTCTTTTAAGAATTGACTACTCTGCAGCCAAAGACATTTTACAAAAAAAAGTTAAAAACTTTATTTCAAAACAAGTTTTGCTAGATGGCAAGCTATTTTAAGTGATTTTGATTTTGAAACTGAATATATTAGAGGAATTTCAAATTCTCTCCTGATTTTTTTACCAAAGAATTTTTTCAGGGCAAACTGAACCTCTAATAGATTCATTGTCCTTTCTTAAGAAATAGAAATGTCTACTCCCAAAAAGAAAGTTTCAACACTTGATTTACTCCCAGCCTTTTCATTTACCCCTAAGCCACCCATTACTCTTGTTCATATTTCTTCTTCTGCAAAACCCTTTAGTAGCAAGAAGAAAAATAAAAATAAAAAGAAAAAGAAACCTTTTTTCTTTTCCCAAGTGGTTTCACAGGAAAAAGAGACTTGTTCCTATTATCAAAAGCCTCACATATTAAAAATTTGTTACTTACAGCCATAAATGATAGCAGAATCTTTTCCTGCTACTCTTCAAAAATTGTTCAAATCCATCTTTTACTTTTTTCCTTCTCATCCTAACAAAACCCAAATTTTCTATGAATTTATCCTGGTAGATTCTAATTCAACAGAAATAGAACATGTTATGGATGACAATGAACCGAGTAAGATTTCTTACTCTAAATGTAAAATTTTAAGAGTTCTATCAGCAAAGGATTGGAAAAACCTTCACGAAGAAAGAAAATTTCCTAAACCTTTTAACCCTTCTATTTACTCTTACCTTGACTATCAAGATTCTTAGTTCCTAGCCTTTCTTGTTAGACCTTTTAATCACTCATGGTTCTTTTATTTCAATAAAGGACTTGATGTTACTTTCCATTTTTTGTTCCAAGAATGGTGGTTTTACTTCTACTGGCACCATATTTTGGCACCAATGATTGTTCAACAAGGATTCCATGAATTCCTACAGATGATTAAGAAAGCCACTCAAGACCCTTTACTCTCTTTTACTTCAATCTTTGGGATACCATGGATCTTGACATGGAATTTTAAGGCCATGAAAGATTGTCCTTTAGAATGGGAACTTGATCATGAAATTATCACACTATGGAGACATTTTAATATTAAGTGGTGGATTAATTTCAAAAATAATCAAGCTGATAAGAATTTTGTTATTCAATGGTTTAGATCAAGAGGTACCATAGCTCCTAACACCAGTTTAGAGCATATGGAATTTTTGTCTACCAAAAGTAAAATTCAAGCAACTCTTTCATCTGCAATAGATAAAAAAGAATATAAGCAATTATTGTTAAAAGATTTATCAAAGGTATAAGAAGAAAATGAAGAAGATAACTATGAATCTGATTATACATAAAGTAATGAAGATGATTGCTTTGGCATCCAGTTGGGGTCTCCTTAGTCATCTAACAACTGTTAATTTTTATCTTTGTCAGCCATGTTTAAGATTCTTATCTGCCACCAATAGACATATTTTAATAATTATCTTTTAAGATTCCCATTTTTGTTTGCCACTTGTAGACATGTTTTATGCTTATTTGTATGCTTCCACTAACGGATTTAAGACTCTCTTAAGTCCATGGATTTCAGTCCTTGTTAAGTTTGTTTCCATCTATAAATATGTATGTTTTTTTTTTTTTTGAGAAGGCAAAACTTGGATTGAGAAGCAAATATCTCATTTATTCTTAGCCTCTTTCCTTCCTCTCCCTCCAAGTAGTTCTGTAATATTTCTCTTCTTTATAATAAATATTTCTTTAATATATTCTCTTTCTTATTCTACGTAACATCACTAAGTATGCTCTATGCTTGCCTTATATAAGGATCCAACACATCAAAAAGCTTGTATTGCATCACGTTTAAATTTTTGCAAATTTATTTTTGTAGTGTGCTTCGCTGTGTTATGTTGACATCAAAGCCTATAATGTTCTTGAGTAACATCTATATTGTGATTGTGTTGGCCAGTCAATTCTACAGCCTTGGTCAGCCTATTGTAACCGTTTATAGGGTGGTCCCACTTAGTGGTCCCTCAGTAATACCACAGACACTTACTCAGAATACCCATACCTTGTTATTCAACATGAATATAATATTTAGAAATATTACCTTTTTATCCTCTTCTTAATCTCCTTCTACCTCTAATGCTCTAAGTTCTCTATTAGAAGACTATTCATCATATGCTTATTTAAATTCTAAAGAAGTAAACATTACTCAAATAGAAAATCAACTTCATAATTGGTTTATTCCTAAAAAGGATGTTAATTCTATTTATAAAATTGGTTCATTTGATTTTATGTCTGATTATGCTATTAAGCAAATAGAACAAACTATTTCGTTAAGCCATGAACATGAAAATATTCAACTTCTTTCTCCTTATGCTATTTTAAAATATCAAGAAAAGTATAAGGTTTGGTTAGGAAAACATGACAACATCTTTATACCACTTAAAATCAAAGAGTTTTCGACATGTAAGGTTGGACAAAACTTTTGAAGATCGAGCCTGAAATTGTTCAGGATCACCAATAAAATGTTTGGTTATTGAAAAAATCAAAGTTGCAATAGCATTTGGTTCATTGGTATTAACAATACCTTAACCTTCAGCCCAGGCCATAGTTTTAGTAGCAGATAAAATATGATTTTTATCATTCTCATTAATAAAATTGTCCCATCATTCTTTTAATTGTCCAGTGAAACTAGCACTTAAAAGTCTAGCAATATCAGGGTCACTTTGTCCTTTGGACTTATAAGTAGAAGCAGTCATAGCCATCATGTAAAATGTTTAAAATAAGATATTCACTTAGACCATCAATATTCCATTCATATATGGTTTCGCCAACATATCTAGATTGAACCATTTCCCCACGTTCTCAAATTGAACATCAGGAGGAGTGAGTCTTTTGTAAAAATTCCTAGTAGTAGGAAAGTTTTTGTGAAAAATTATTAACAGTAAAATTTTCTTGAAACTATTCTTCTAATTCTTGAATTTCTTCTTCTTCACTTCTAATAATAACAGAAATCCTTGATTGGGTTGTAGTAGAAGAAGAAATATTAAAAGAATTTAGTTTCTCTTGAATTTTTTGTAAAATATCTTTATCTGATGATAATTTAAAATCATATGGTAGTCGAGTTGGTTGAAAAAGGGGTTTAACTGGGTCAACTATAGGATGATTACTTAAAGTCGACGTTTTTGAAACATTGACTAATTCTATCCAATCAAGTTGAGTCGTTATAGTGTGTAAAATACGATTTGTTTAATTGTTTGGAAATTGAATATTTCCTATATCTCTTAAAGTGGGTTATTTTACATTATCATCAATAACTTTAATCCTTTTAAAAGGTGAACAAATAACTGTTCGATTTTATAAATTGTTTTGAAATTGATTTTAATTTCCCAAAAAGCCTAGAAGTCGATCTTCTACCATTTTGAAATTCTAAAACATTTGGAACATATGGAGCAAATTGGATCTGGATAGATCCATCGGATCTTTTGCTTATACTAGATAAGTTTGATCTAGTTTCTATGGGTTTGGGATTAAAATATCTTTAAGATTCATGTTCCAACTTGGCTGAGTTCATACCATCTAAGCTTTTTGGGAACATGAATCTTACTATGTTGAGAGTTAGTCTCAAAAACCACAGTTTCATTTCTTAAAAATTTACACTTAGATCTAGGATCTATAATGGTAGTCATAGCCTTATAGTAAATCTATAAATAATAGCAATAGATTTCCAATTTGAAGCAAAATCAATATTTTTTTAACTTAATAGTCAAAGACAGGGTATCCAAAATTCTTCCATTAAAGAGAGAAACATAAAAGTTTGGATAACAATTAAAATATATTAGACCATTAGTAAGGTTAGATTCTGCCATGGCCAATATAGAATTTAAAAAGTTTTAATGCCTACCATTTTTTAAATATAAGAATAAAACATAGCACACTACAAAAATAAATTTGCTGAAATTTAAATGTGATGCAATACAAGCTTTCTGATGTGCCAAATCCTTTATAAGGCAAGCACATAGCATACTTAGTGATGTTATACATAATAAGAAAGAGAATATATAAAAGAAATATTTATTATAAAGAAGATACATATTATAAAGCTACTTACAGGGAGAGGAAGGAAGGAGGCTAAGAACAAGTGAGATATTTGCTTCTCAATCCATGCTCTGCCTTCTCAAAACAAAACATGCAAATTTATAGATGGAAATGGACTTAACAAGGATTGAAATCCATGGACATAAGAGAGTCTCAAATCCATTAGTGGAAACATAACAGATAAGCATAACACGTGTTTATAAGTGGCAGACAAAAGTTGGAATCTTAAAAGATAATTATTAACACTTGTCTACTGGTGGCAGATAGGAATCTTAAACATGGCCGACAAAGACAAAATATTAACAGTTGTTAGATGACAAAGGAGACCCTAGTTGGATGCCAAAGCAGTCATCTTCATTACTTTATGCATAATCAGATTCAGAGTTATCTTCTTCATTTTCTTCTGATACCTCTTATAAAGATTTTAACAATAATTGCTTAAATTCTCTTTTATCTATTGCAAATGAAAGTGTTGCTTGAATTTTACTTTTGGTAGACAAAAATTCCATATGCTCCAAACTAGTACTGGGAGCTATGGTATTTCTTGATCTAAATCATTGAATAACATAATTTTTATCAACTTGATTATTTTTGAAATTAATCCACCACTTAACATTAAAATGTCTCTGAAGTGTGGTAAGTTCATGATCAAGTTCTCATTCTAAAGGATAATATTTTGTGGTCTTAAAATTCCATATCGAGATTTATGGTATCCTACAGATCAAAGTAAAAGAGAGTAAAAGGTCTTGAGTGGCTTTCTTAGTCATCTATAGGAATTCATGGAATCCTTATTGAACAACCATTGGTGCCAAAGTATGGTGCCAGCTAAAGTAGAACCACCATTCTTGGAACCCAACATGGAAGGTAACATTCAGTCCTTTACTGAAATAAAAGAACCATGAGTGATTAAAAGGTCTAACAATAAAGGCTAGGAACTAAACATCTTGATTGTCAAGATAAGAGTAATAAGGAGAGTAATAAGGCTAGGAACTTTTAAAATTTTACATTTGGAGTAAGAAATTTTACTGAATAAGAAATTTTACTTGGTTCATTGTAATCCCTAACATGTTCTAAATCTACTAAATTAGACTCTATAAGGATAAATTCATAAAAAATTCTAGTTTTGTTAAAATGAGAAGGAAAAAAGTTAAAGTTGTTTTAAACAATTTTTATAAAGTAACAGATAAAGATTTTGTTATCATTTATGGCTCTAAGTAACAAATTTTTAACATGTGAGGCTTTTGACAATAGGAACAAGTCTATTTTTAGTCTGAAACCACTTGGGAAAAGAGTAAGGGTTTCTCTTTATTTTTGTTTTTATTTTCCTTCTTGTTACTAGAGGGTTTTGTAGAAGAAGAAGCATGGACAGAAGGAACATATGGTTTAGGGGTCGATGAAAAGGTTGGGGCTAAATCAAGTGTTGAAACTTTCTTTTTGGGAGTAGACATTTCTATTTCTTGAGAAAGGACAATGAATCTGTTAGAGGTTGGGTTTGCCTTGTAAAAATTCTCTAGTTAAAAAATATGGGAGAGAATTTAAAATTCCTTTAATATATTCGATTTCAAAATTGAAATTGCTTAAAATAACATACCATCAGGCAAAAACTTGTTTTGAAAAAGTTTTTAACATCTTTTTCTAAAACATGTTTGGTTGCAGAGCAGTCAATTCTTAAAAGAAACTTTTTATTTACTAAATCGTCTTTGAATTTAGTAATGCATAAAACAATAGATAACAATTCCTTTTTAATTGTAGAATACTTCCTTTGTGTGTCATTCTAAGAACCCGAGTGATATCTGATTAACGACTCACTAGTTTGATTAGCACGTCTTTATTTGAAAATACCTCCAAATCCTTTATCAGAGGTGTTTGTTTCAATAATTAAAAAGGAATTAGGGTGAAGGATAGATAAACAAGGAAGTTTCTCATTCTGCTTAATGGTTTTAACCATATAGGTATGCTTTGAAGTCCAAAAAGAAGCATTTTTTCTTTAGATGTTGAAATAATGGCTTACAAAGTAAACAAATATCTTTGTCAAAATCAAACAACATAATTAATGCATCCTAAAAATCTTTGCAATTGATTTTTATCTTTAATTTCATCAGGAAATTTGTCAGCAAAATCAATTGCCCTATCAATGGACTTGATAGTACCTTGAAAAATACTATGTCCTAAAAACCTGATTTTAGTTTGGAAAAGTTTCATTTTTGATGCAGAGACTACTAAGCCATTGTCTTGAATAACCCTGAGAAACCTTTCCAGGTGTAAAAAATGTTGATCAATGGTTTTTGAAAAAATTAACATGTCATCAATGTATACTATTGAAAATTCTTTGCAATCACTTAAAATATCATTCATAATTCTTTCAAAATTTGAAGGGCCATTTTTTAAACCAAAGGGCATAACATTCCATTCAAAATGACCAAAATGGACATTAAAACTAGTTTTATGTCTGCACCAGAACCAATCATAACAGTCATATGTAAATGAAAATTATTGTTGATGATAAGATGAATAATTACAATCCATTTTTGATAATTAACTTTTAAAATGATGTTTAAAAACTTTTCAATGGGAATATCTTCAGCTTTACCAATAATAGGATAAGAAGTACTGGGTTAAGAAACTTGATTTTGAATTATATTTGAAACATCATATTTTAGAATTTCTTATTTGATTAAACTATTTTCAATTTTTAATTCAAACATTTTCTTTTTAATATTTTTGATTTCTTCTTATAGTTCAAAAACAATTAGAGGAGAAATCTTTTTATCAAATCTCTTAAAAATATCATTAGCATTATATCTTTCAAAATTTGAAACATGCTTATTGGTAACAATTTCTTTTAATTTCAAAAGATATTCCTTTAGAATTTCAGGATTTTCAATCTTTTCAATAGCACTATAAAGTATTAAAGTATCCTTAGTAATAAGATAAATAGATCCAGAGCAATTTCAAGCTCGATCATCTGAGGTTTTAACCAACCTCACTCATCCAAAACTTTTTTTATTTTAAGTGGTATAAAGATGTGTTTCTTACTAAATTATTTACAAGAATTGATTGTTATCATGGTTTTTGGAAAGAAATATTTATCTCTGGTTTACCAACTTTATTTGTCTAGAAAGTACGCTCCCGAATAAGGGGGTAAGTGGTGTAATTAACTGTGTCACTCTTACTTATGGCCAAATTATTAATCATATTAATAATCAAGGTCTTGCTCTTTGCACTGATTTAAAACTCAATGAAAATTAAAGCAAGAAATGAAAAGTGAGTAAAAAGAGTTAGGAAGTTTTTGTAAATAGTATGGTTATGAAAAACTTGTTCCTCCATCTTCACAAAATAAGAAAAAATTTCCAAAAAATAATTTTAAGAAAACCAAGAAATCTTTTTGCAAATGAACAATATTATAGATCTTCAAAACCTTCCTCTTCCAAACCTTCATCTTCAAAACCTAAAGAGTCCAAGTCTAAAAGAAAGCAAATTTCCAAAAAACAATATGTGGCTCCTGTTTGTTTTAAATGTGGAAGCGTTGGTCAATTTAAAAATCAATGTTTTATGAGATAAAATTAATGCTCTTGACATTTTTGATAAATTAAAAGAGAAAATAATTAATTTACTTTTAACTAGTTCTTATGAGTCTCAAAGTGAAGATTTTAATGAATTTTTTACTGTTCAAACCTCCAGTGAAGAAGATTCTTCTGAACTAGAAAAAGATTGTGAATGTGAATGACGTTGCATTTGTATTCTTAAAAGTATTAATGTAATTACTAAGGATACTTCATTTATTTTTGATGCTTTTGAAAAGATTGAAAATCCTTAAGTTCAAAAAGAATATCTTTTAAAATTAAAATAAATCGTTACTGATAAATTTGTTTCAAGTTTTGAAAGATACGATGTTAATGATATTTTCAAAAGATTTGATAAAAAGGTTTCTCTTCCAACTATTTTTGAATTACAATAAGAAATTAAGAATATTAAGAAAGATATTTTAGAATGAAAAACAGAAAATAATTTGATAAAACAAGAAATGCTAAAATATAATGCTTCAAATATTTTTCAAAATCAAACTTCTCAGTCGAGTACTTCTTATTCAGCGTCAGGAAAAGTTTAAGATATTCCTACAAAAAAAATTTTAAATATCATTTCAAGAATGAATTATAAAAAATGGATAGTTATAATTGATCTTATTGTTAATAATGATTTTCATTTAAACACCACAACTATGATGATTATGGTTCAGATATGAACTACATCGAAGAAGGATTAATTCCTACTATTTATTATGAAAAAACTATTGAAAAGCTTTACACCGCTAATGGTGGAAAACTTAATATTAATTATAAGCTGTCCAATGCAAAAGTTTATTGTGATGGAATTTTTTTTAGATTTCAATTCATTTTATCAAAAAATATTACTACTGGTATAATTTTAGGAAATCTTTTTACGACCCTTATAGATCCTTTTAATGTGAGTGAAAAAGGAATTACTAAAAATATTTTTGGAAAATAAATTTGTTTTAAATTTGTTCAACCTATTTCTGTAAAAGAAATTAATTTTTACAAGAATGATCCATTTACCTTGATGTTAATTTGATTAGTCAAAAGAAAAAACAAATAATTTTTTTATTAAAAGAAAAAAATTTTAAGAATTGAAGATAATCTTTAAAATGCTTTTGTTCAAAAAAGAATTAAAAATATCAAATAACTTTTTCAAAAGAGTCTCTGTGCCACTATCCCAAATGTTTTTTGGAACAAAAAAAACATATTGTTA
Source organism: Omphalea diandra (assembly GCA_949677035.1). NCBI lineage: Eukaryota > Viridiplantae > Streptophyta > Magnoliopsida > Malpighiales > Euphorbiaceae > Omphalea > Omphalea diandra. The sequence continues at coordinate 19,862 of CATIWR010640576.1, read as the reverse complement.
CTTTACCTCACATCAAAGATTTTGATGAAAGGAATATTCTTACTAGAGCTCGAGCTATTCACATGAATGAAAAGCTATAGGCTCATTGTCAAAAGGAAATTAAAGATTTACCAGATAAACGACTTATCATAAAATCTTTATCTCTTTAGAGCTGCTCTGCCTTTTATGTTAATAATGCAACTAAGAAGGAATGAGGAGTTCCTAGACTTGTAATTAATTACAAGGCTCTTAACAAAGCTTTAGAATGGATTAGGTATTTTATACCTAATAAAAGAGATTTGTTAAAAAGGTTTTACGGTGCTAATATTTTTTCAAAATTTGATATGAAATCCAAATTTTGGCAAATTCATATTAAAGAATCCAATAGCTACAAAACTGGCTTTAATATCCCTTTTGGTCATTATGAATAGAATGTTAAGCCCTTTAGTTTAAAAAAATGCTCTCTCAAAATTTCAACAATTATGAATGATATTTTAAGTGATTGTAAAGATTTTTCAATAGTCTATATTATTGATGTGTTAATCTATTCAAAAACTATTGGTCAACATTTTTTACATTTAGATAGCTTCCTCAAGATAATTCAAGATAATGGCTTAGTGGTGTTAGCACCCAAAATGAAACTTCTTCAAATAAAAATAAGATTTTTAGGACACACTATTTGTCAAGGAACTATTAAGCCTATTGATAGAGCAATTGATTTTGCTGATAAATTTCCTGATGAAATTAAGGATAAAAATCAGTTGCAAAGATTTTTAGGATGCATTAATTATGTTGTTGATTTTTATAAGGATATTCATTTACTTTATAAGTCTTTATTTCAGCGTCTTAAGAAAAAAGCTCCTGCATGGACTCCAGAGCATACTAGTATTGTTAAGACCATTAAACAAAGTGTTAAAAAAAACTTTTTTATTTATCCATACCTCACCCTGAAGCCTTCTTAATTATTGAAACATATGAGTCTGATCAAGGTTTTAGGCAAAGACTTCCAAATCAAACCAATGAGTAATTAGTTAGATATCACTCAAGCTTATGGAATGATACGCAGAAGAAGTATTCTACTATTAAAATGGAGCATTTATCCATAGCTTTATGTATTACTAAATTTGAAGATGATTTAGTAAATAAAAGATTTCTTTTAAGAATTAATTATTCCATCGCAAAACATGTTTTAGAAAAGGATGTTACAAATTTTATTTCAAAACAAGTTTTCGCCAAATGGCAAGTTATTTTAAGTAATTTTGATTTTAATACTGAATATATCAAAGGAGTTTCAAATTCTCTTCTTGATTTTTTAATAAGGGAATTTTTGCAGGGTAAATCAAACCTCTAACTGCTTTGCAATCTTGTCACAAGAACCAGAAATGACTACTCCCAAAAAGAAAGTTTCAACACTTGAATTACTACTAGCTTTTTAATCAACTCCCAGACCACCTGTTACTCCTATTACCCTTTCTTCTTTTATCGAACCTTCATCCAGTAAAAAGAAAAACAAAAATAAAAAGAAAGAAAAACTCCTTCTATTTTCCCAAGTAATTTCTGAACAAAAGGAAACTTGTTCATATTACTAAAAACCCCATATGTTAGATTTGATACTTAAAACCCAAAATGCTAGTAGATTCTTTCCCTGCTACCTTTTAAAAACTATTCAAACCCAACTTTTACTCTTTTTTTTTTTTCATTTCACCCCAACAAAACCAAAATTTTCTATGAATTTATCTTGGTGGATTCAAATTTGGTAGAAGTTGAACATATTATGGATGATCATGAATCGAGTAAAATTTCTTACTTCAAATGCAAAATTTAAAGAGTTTTTTGTCTATAAGGGATTGGAAAAATATTCATGAAGAAAATAACTTTTCCAAACCTTTAATCCCTCAAGTTACTCTTATCTTGATTATCAAGATGTTTGGTTCATTGTCTTTCTAATTAGACCTTTTAATCATTCATGGTTCTTTTACTTTAACAAAGGATTAAATGTTACTTTTCATGGCTGGTTCCAAGAATGGTGGTTTTACTTTAGCTGACATCACACCTTGGCACCTATGGTTGTTCAAGAAGGATTCCATAAGTTTCTTCAAATGATTAAGAAATCTATGCATGATCCTTTACTTTCATTTACATCGATTTTTGGCATTCCACGGATTTTAATATGGAATTTTTAAGACTACCAAGAATTGTCCTTCAGAATGGGAACTTGACGATGAGATCACTACACTCTGGAATACTTTAAAGTTAAATTATAGATTAATTTTAAGAATAATTAAGCTAATAAAAATGTTATCATTCAACGGTTGAGGGCTAGAAGTATTGTAGCTCCTGACGCCAATTTGGAGCATATGGAATTTCTTTCTACTAAAAGTAAAATTCAAGCAACCCTTTCATTAGCACTAGATAAAAGAGAATACAAACAATTATTGTTAAACAAACTCTCAGAAGTATTTGATGATAATGAAGAAGAAAGTGTTAAGTCAGATTATGCACAGAGTAATGAAGATGATTGCTTTGGTATCCAGATCGGACTAGCATAATCATTTGACACCTGTTAAGACTTTTATTGAAAGATTATTGATTTTCAGCCATGTTAAGATTTCTATCTGCCACCAAACACGTGATAATACCTTATGTTAAAGACAAAAATTCCTATTTGTTAAGAATCCCATTACAAAATTAAAACTTCTTTAATTCCATGGATTTCAAAACCTGTTAAGTCCATTTAGACTATAAATATGTCAAGCTTGTATGATTTGAGGTAGAACTTGGATAGATAAGAACACATGTCACTCGTTCTTACCCAATAGCTTTTTAATTCTCTTCTTCTATAAATAAATTTTTCCCTTTTCTTTATTTCATTTTATATTACATATCATCACAAAGTATGCTTTGTACCTACCTTTTATAAGGATCTTATACATTAGAAAACTTATCTGCATCACGTTTATTTTCTGTAAAATTATATTCTGCAAATTTTTTTATAGTAGTGCTTCACTGTGTTATGTTACTATTAGAGCTTGTTGTGTTCTTGAGTAACATCTGTGTTGTGGGTGTGTTGGTTAACCAGTTTAATAGTATTGGTTAGCCAATTTTACCAATTTACAATTTGGTGGTCCCACTAGCTGGTCCCTCATTCATATCACAGATACTTACCCATATCTTTCAGACTCTTACCTTCAATATGAATAGATTATTCAAAAACATTACCTCTTTATCTTCTTCCTCTTCTCCTTCTACCTCTTATGCTTCAAGTTCTATGTTAAAGGATTATTCTTCAGATGCTGATTTAAATTATGAAGAAGTAAAAATAGCCCAGATTGAAAATCAACTTCATAACTGGTAAATTCTTAAGAAAGATTTTAATTCTATTTATAAAATTGTTCATTGGATTTTATATCTGATTATGCTATAAAGCAAACTGAACAAACGATTTCTTCAAGTCATAAACATGAAAATATTTAGTTGCTTTCTCCTGATGTTGTTTTAAAATACACAGAAAAATATAAATTGTTCATCTTGATATGGTACAAGTTACTGTTAAGCCATTGTTTAGACTTGGTCTTGATATTCCTGTCTTTTTATGTTTAAGAGATGCTAGACATCAAAATGTTTCAAACTCTATATTTGTCATGGCAGAATCCAAACTTGCCAATGGACCAATATATTTTAATTGATATCCAAACTTTTCTATTTCTCTTTTTGATGGAAGGATTTTGGACATTTGGGCTTTAACAATTAAGTTAAGAAATATTGATTTTGCATCTAATTCAAAATCTATTGCTATTATTTACAGAGTTTATTATAAGGTTATGACAATGATTATAGATCCCAGATCTAAATGTAAATTGTTAAGAAGTGAGACTGTTGTTTTTGAAGCAAATTCTCAACACAGTAAGATTCATGTTCCCAAAAAGCTTAGATGGCATGAACTTAGCCAAGCTGGAATATGGAATCTTGAAGATATTTTTAATCCTAGACCCATTGAAAGTGGTTCAAGTTTGTTGAGTATTTCTGAAAGATCAGATGGTTCTATTCAGATTTAATTTTCTCCTACTATTTCAAATCAAAATAGTAGAATATCTACTTCTAAACTTCCTAGAAGCCCTTCTATTGTTTTTACTCCCATTATCATGCCTGCACAAAATTTTCAAAGAAGTGAATCCTTTAGAGAGTCACCAGCTCAACTTCAACAAGTTGATTTTTCAAATAATATTCCAAGACCTATATACAGAGAATCTGATCAGAGATCAGATTATGAGTCTTCTATTAATCTTGAGTCTTTTGTTGGTCAATATCAAAGTAGGATGTCTCCATCTCCATCTCAAATGGAAAGATTTTCAACTATCAATATGATTTCTAAACCTTTTACTATTGATAAAGAATTTTTAAGAAAAGAGTTATGATAGGACTATAACAAAGAAAAATGGAATTGGTTTGTTACTCACGTTGATGAAAGTCAAAGAAATGATTAAAGAGATAAATATTATAATTTCTTAAATTCCATTAAGTACAATGTTCCATATTTTAATTAGTTTTCTCTTTACTGCAATCTTGAAAATATTGATTTTCCTTTTAAAGATATTAATACTAATGAAAGAGCTTTTCAAACATGGGTAAGAACCAAAGGAAATAGAAATTTTTCTAGTGTTCACCCACCTCTTGAAGAAGTAAAAATAACTTTTCAAAATCAAGAAGTTATTTGTTCCCCTTCTAAAAGAATAAATGTTATTTATGGTGATAAAAACAACCCTCTTTAGGGGATATTAAAAATGTTCAATTTTAAAATAGTTATACAAACCAAATTTTACATACTATTGCTTATCAACTTGATAGGATAGAATTGCAAAACTTTTCTAAAGCCTCAACATCTAGTGGTCCTCCTACAGTTGATCCAGCAAAACCTTTTTTTTCAACCATCTTAATTACCTAATAATTGTAAACTATCTTCAAAACAAGATATTTTGCAAAAGATTCAAGAAAAATAATTCCTAATGATCATTCAGTTTCTGTTATTACTAAAAGTAAAGATGAAGATATTCAAGAAATAGAAAAACATTTTTAGGAAGATTACTCTGTTAATAAAATTTTTCATAAAATTTTCCTACAACTAGAAATTTTTACAAAAAACCCACTCCACCTGACATTCAATTTGAAGAATGAGGAGAAATGATTCAATCAATATATGATGGTGAAGCCATTTAAGAGTGGAATATTGATGATTTAAGTGAGTATCTTATGTTAAATGAGCCTATAGCTCTTTATTCATGTGAATATCTTGGGCCCTAGAAGGAATATTCCCTTTATCAAAATCTTTGATGTAAAGTAAAGTAACAATATGTTTTTTTCTATTCCAAAAAGCATTTGGGATAGTGGCACAAACACTCTTTTAAAAAAGTTCTTCGATAAGGACTCATTGGTTTGATTTGGAAGTATTTGTTTGAGAATTCCCCCAAAATCTTGATCAGATGCTTCTCTTTCAATAATTAGAAAGGCTTCAGGGTGAGGTATGGATAAACAAAAAAGTTTTTTAACAGTTTGTTTAATGGTCTTAACAATACTAATATGCTATGGAGTCCATGCAGGAGCATTTTTCTTAAGACGCTGAAATAAAGGCTTATAAAGTAAACTAATATCCTTATAAAAATCAGCAACATAATTAATGCATCCTAAAAATTTTTGTAACTGATTTTATCCTTAATTTCATCAGAAAATTTATCAAGAAAATCAATTGCCTTATTAATAGGCTTAATAGTTTCTTGAAAAATATTGTGTCCTAAAAATCTTATTTTTATTTGAAAAAGTTTCATTTTGGGTGTCGACACCACTAAGCCATTATCTTGAATGACCTTGAGGAACCTATCTAAATGTAAAAAAATGTTAATCAATAGTTTTTGAAAAGATTAACACATCATCAATATAGACTATTTAAAAATCTTTATAATTACTTAAAATATCATTCATAATTTGTTGAAATTATGAGAGAGGATTTTTTTAACCAAAGAGCATAACATTCCATTCATAATGACCAAAAGGGACATTAAAACCAGTTTTGTACCTATCAGATTCTTTAATTTGAATTTGCTAAAATCTAGATTTCATATCAAATTTTGAAAAAATATTAGCATCATAAAGCCTTTTTAACATGTCTCTTTCATTAGGTACAGGATACCTAATCCATTCTACAACTTTGTTAAGAGGCTTGTAATTAATTACAAGTCTAGGAACCCTTCATTCCTTCTCAACTGCATTATTAACATAAAAGGCAAAACAACTCTAAGGAGATAAGGATTTTCTGATAAGTCCTTTATTTAGTAAATCTTTAATCTCCTTCTGACAATGAGCTTGTAGCTCTTCATTCATGTGAATAGCTCGGGCCCTAGTAGGAATATTCCTTTCAACAAAATCCTTGATGCAAGGTAAAGTAATAATATACTTTTTTTCTGTTCCAAAAAGCATTTCGAATAGTGGCACAGACACTTTTTTGACAAAGTTCTTCGATATCTTTGATTCTTTTTTTTGAACAAAAGAATTTTGAAGATTATCTTTAATCCTTAAAATTTTTATTTCTTTGAAAAAAAAATTTTTTGTCTTTTCTTTTGACTAATCAAATTAACATCAGGGTAAATGAATGATTCTTGTAAAAGATTAATTTCTTTTGCAGAAATAGGTTGAACAAATTTAAAACAAATTTCATTTCCAAAAATAATTTTAGTAATTCTTTTTTCACTGACATTAAAAAGATATATAAGGGTAGTAAAAGGATTTCCTAAAATTACACTAGTAGTAATATTTTTTGATAAAACAAATTGAGATCTAAAACAAATTCTATCACAACAAACTTTTGCATTGGAAAACTTGTAATTAACATTGAGTTTTCCACCATTAGCGGTGTAAAGTCTTTCAGTAGTTTTTTCATAATAAATAGTAGGAATTAATCCTTATTAGATACAGTTCATATCTGCACCATAATCAATCATAGTTGTTATGTTTAAATGAAAATTATAATTAACAACAAGATCAATTATAACAATCCATTTTGGATAATTCATTCTTGAAAGGATATTTAAAAAATTTTTAGTAGGAATATCTTCAGCTTTTCCTGAAACTGAATAAGAAATACTTGGTTGAGAAATTTGATTTTGAATAATATTTGAAACATTATATTTTAGAATTTCTTAATATCAAACTACTTTCAGTTTTTAATTCTAAAATATCTTTTTTAATATTCTTAATTTCTTCTTATAATTCAAAACTAGTTAGGGGAGAAACTTGTTTATCAAATCTTTTGAAAATATCATTAACATCGTATCTATCACAACATGAAATAGATTTTATCAATAACAATTTGTTTTAATTTTAAAAGATATTCTTTTGAACTTCAGGATTTTCAATCTTTTCAATAACATCAAAAAGAAGTGAAGTATCCTTAGTAATTACATTAATACTTTTAAGATTACAAATGCAATGTCCTTCACATTCAGAATCTTTTTCTAGTTCATAAGAATCTTCTTCACTAGAGTTTTGAACAACAAAAATTTCATTAGAATCATCACTTTTAGACTCAGAAGAACTCATTAAAAGTAAATTAATCATTTGCTTTTTTAATTTATCAACAATGTTAAGAGCATTAATTTTATCTCTCATAAAATATTGATTTTTAAAATAACCAACTCTTCCACATTTAAAACAAATAAGAGCCACAAACTGTTTTTTGGAAATTTGCTTTCTTTAAGATGTGGACTCCATAGGTTTTAAAGATTTATAATATTGTTCATTTGAAAATGATTTCTTGGTTTTCTTAAAATTCTTTTTTGGAAATTTTTTCTTATTTTTTAAAGATGAGGGAACAAGTTTTTTCGTAACCATACTGTTTATAAAAACTTTTTGACTCTTTTTGCTCACTTTCCATTTCTTGCTTTAATTTTACGCTGAGTTTTAAATTAGTGCAAATAGCAAGACCTTCATTATTAATATGATTAATAATTTTGCCATAAGTAAGAGTGTCATGGTCAATTACACTACCTATGCCCTTATTCGCTAGCGTACTTTCTTGACAAATAAAGTTGGTAAACCAAAGATAAATCTTTCTTTCCAAAAAGCATGATAACAATTAGTTCTGGTAAATAATTTGGTAACAAAGATATCTTTATACCATCTAAAATCAAAAAGTTTTGGACAAGCGAGGTTGGTTAAAACCTCATATGATTGAGCTTGAAATTGCTCTAGATCTCCAACAAAGCTTTTGGCAATTTACACTAATTTAAAACTCAATGCAAAATTAAAATAAGAAATGAAAGTGAGAAAAAGGAATTAGGAAGTTTTTGCAGACAATATGGCTATGAAAAGCTTGTTCCTCCATCTTCAAAAAACAAGAAAAAATTTGCAAAAAAGAATTTTAAGAAAAGACCTTTTTCAAATGAATCATATTATAAATCTTCTAAACCTTCCTCTTCTAATCCATCATCTTCAAAACCTAAAGAGCCTAAAAGAAAAAGAAAACAATTTTCTAAAAGGCAATTTGTTGCTCTTATCTGTTTTAAGTGTGGAAGAGTTGGTCATTTTAAGATCAATGTTTTAAGAAAGATAAAACTAATGTTGTTCATATTTCATATAAATTAAAAGAGGAAATGATTAATTTACTTTTAACTAGTTCTTTTGATTCTCAACCTAAAAAATTTAATGAAGTTTTTGCTATTCAATCGTCTACAGAAGAAATCTCTTCTGAAGAAGATAAAGATTGTGAATGTTAGGGTCATTGCATCTGTAATCTTAAAACTATTAATGTTATTACTAATGACACTTCACTTCTTTTTTATGTTGTTAAAAAGATTGAAAATCCTAAGATTTAAAAAGAATATCTTTCGAAATTAAAGGAAACTGTTATTAATAAACATGTTACTAGTTTTGAAAGTTATCATGTTGATGATATTTTCAAGAGATTTAATAAAAAGATTTCTCCTCCTACTATTTTAAAATTACGATAAGAAATCAAAAATATTAAAAAAGATATTTTAGAATTAAAAACTTAAAATAGTTTGATAAAACAAGAAATTCTAAAATATAGTTTTTCAAATATTATTCAAAATCAGGTTTCTCAACCAAGTACCTCTTATTCAATTTCAGAAAAAGCTAAAGATATTCCCATTGAAAAATTTTTAAATATCATTTCAAAAATGAATTATCAAAAATGGGTGGTTATTATTGACCTTGTCGTTAATAATGATTTTTATTTAAGTACTATGACCATGATTGACTCTAATGCATATATGACCTGCATCCAGGAAGGTTTAATTCCTACAGTTTATTATAACAAAACCACTGAAAGGTTGTATACAACTAACGGTTAAAAACTTAATGTTAATTACAAATTATCTAATATAAAAGTCTGCTATGATGGAGTTTGTTTTAAATCTCAATTTATTTTGTTTAAAAACATAACCACTAGAGTAATTTTAGGAAATCCTTTTAGTACTTTGATTTATCCTTTCAATGTTAGTGAAAAAGGAATTACAAAAAATATTTTTGGAAAAGAAATATGTTTTAAATTTGTTCAACATATTTCAACCAAAGAGATCAATCTTTTACAAGAATCATCTATTTACCCTAATATTAATTTTATTAATCAAAAGAAAAAACAAATAAATTCTTGTCAAAAGAAATAAAGGTTTTAAGAATTGAGGACAATCTTCAAAAAAACTTTTATTCAGAAAAGAATTAAGGATATTGAAGAACTTTTTCAAAAGAGTGTTTGTGCCACCATCCCTAATGTTTTTTGGAAAAGAAAAAGGCATACTATTACTTTACCTTACATCAAGGATTTTGATGAAAGGAATATTCCTATTAGAGCCAAAGCTATTCATATGAATGAAGAGCTATAAGCTCATTGTCAAAAGGAAATTAAAGATCTTCTTGATAAAGGTCTTATTAGAACATTTTTATCTCCTTAGAGTTGTTTTGTTTTTTATGTTAATGATGTTGCAGTAAAGGAACATGGCGTTCCTAGACTTGTGATTAATTATAAACCTCTTAATAAGATTCCAGAATCGATTAGGTATCCTATACCTAACAACAGAGATTTGTTCAAAAGACTTTATGATGCTAATATTTTTTCAAAATTTGATATGAAATCTAGATTTTGGCAAATTTAAATTGAAGAATCTGATAGATACAAAATCGATTTTAATGTCCCTTTTGGTCATTTCGAATGGAATGTTATGCCCTTTGGTTTAAAAAATGTTCCTCAAAATTTCAATGAATCATGAATGATATTTTGAGTGATTGCAAAGAATTTTCTATAGTTTACATTAAAGATGTATTAATATTTTCAAAAAAAAATATTGATCAACATTTTCTACATTTAGAAAAGTTTCCCAAGGTCATTCAAAGATCTGTTTCACTGATAAAGTTGTCCCACCAACCTTTTAACTGACCAATAAAACTACAGATTAAAAATTTGGCAATACTAGAATCATCTATAAGCAGAAGCAGCCATTGACATCTTATGTAAAATGTTTAAAATAAGATGTTCACTTAATCCATCAATATTCCATTCATAGATGGTTTCACCATTGTATCTAGATTGAACCATTTCTCTGCGTTCCTCCAACTGAACATCAAGAGGAGTGGATTTTTTATAAAAATTTCTAGTAGTAGGAAAATTTCTATGAAAAATTTTATTAACATAAAAGTTTTTTTGAAACTGTTTTTCTATTTCTTGAATTTCTTCTTCTTCACTTTTAGTGATAACAGAAATAGATTGACTAGGAGAAATATGAAAAGAGTTTAACTTTTCTTGAATCTTTTGTAAAATATCTTTATTTGAAGATAATTTACAGTCACTTGATAATTGAGTTGGTTGAAAAAGAGGTTTTACTTGATCAACAACAATATGGTTACTGAAGGATGAAGCTTTAGAAATATTTTGAACTTCTATCTTATCCAATTGTATAACCATATTATGTAAAAGACAATTTGTATAGTTATTTTGAAATTGAACATTTTTTATATCTCTTAAAGAAGGTCATTTTTATCATCATCAATAATATTTATTCTCTTAAAAGGGGAACATATAACTTCTTGTTCTTGATAATTTATTTTTATTTCTCCAAGGGGTGGATGAACACTTGAAACAGTTTCTCCAGAAGTTTTAATCCAGGTTTGAGAAATTCTTTGATTAATATTAATTTCTTTAAAAGGAAAATCAATATTTTTCTATATTACAGTAAAGAGAAAACCAAATAAAATAAGGAATACTACATTTAATAATGTTTAAGAAATAATAGTATTTATCCCTCAAATTGTTCCTTTGATTTTCATCAAAGTGAGTAACAAACCAATCCCATTTTTCTTTATTATATTTGTCAGCCAATTCTTTTCTTAAAAATTCTTTATCAATAGTAAAAGGTTTAGAAATCATGTTGATAGTTGAAAACCTTTCCATTTGAGATGAAGATGGAGACATCCTACTCTAATCCTGGTTGACAGAAGATTCAAGATTAATAGAAGACTCATCATCAGATCTTCAATCTGATTCTCTATATATGGTTCGAGGAACATTACTTGAAAAAATCAACTTGTTGAAGTTGAAGTGGTGATTCTCTAAAAGATTCACTTATTTGAAAATTTAAGTAGGAATAATAATAGGAATAAAAACAGTAGAAGGGCTTTTAAAGAGTCTAGAGGGATCTTCTACTATTTTAGAATTCTAAAACATTTAAAAAGTGGGAGAAAAATGAATCTGAATAAATCCATTTGATCTTTCAGATATACTACACAAACTTGAACCCATTTCAAGATTCCATGTTCCAGCTTGGCTGAGTTCATGCCATAGCACTTTTTAGGAACATGAATCTTACTATGTTGAGAGTTAGCCTTGACAACCACAGTCTCATTTTTTAAAAACTTACACTTAGATTTGGGGTTTATTGTAGTTGTCATAACCGTAGAGTAAACTCTGTAAATGATGGCGACAAATTTTGAATTGGAAGCAAAATCAATATTTTTTTACTTTATCATTAAAGATAAAGTATCTAAAATTCTTCCATCAAAAAGAGAGACTAAAAAATTAGAATAACAATTAAAATATATTAGACTGTTAGCAATATTGGATTAGTGATGGCCAATATAGAATTTGAAAAATTTTGATGTCTAGCATCTCTTAAACATAAAAATATAGGAATATCAAGACCAAATCCAAATAATGGTTTAACAGCAACTTGCACCATACCAAGATGAACAAAGTTATATTTTTCTCGATACTTTAATGTCGGACTAGGGTAGTTAACCCTAAGTCTTTGACCTCTTTTGATCTTCACAAAGGGGATTGATCATTTCTAATGTTTATATTTAGTGTTATTTTGCAGTTTTTGTGTTAGTCTTTAAGTTATAAGTTGGATAGAGATCTAAGCCTTCAAAGAATGTATAGTGACTTCTAAATTGTGACCGCAATCTAAGATTCGCGACCGTGATTCATAAGAAGACTTACAAGAAACTTAAATAAATGAAATTACGGAGTCGTTCTCGACCGCGACTCATCCAAAAGAAGAACTTCAAAAGTGACAGACGAATTCACAGTGTAAAGCTTGCCTCAGTTTTGATCGCTAATTTCGAAGTAACTCAAGATGTAATCAAGTCCACAATCACAGCTTAACAAGTGTCTCAGGAAACCATTGAAAGTCAAAAATTGCAATGAAAACTTATTGGTAGCAATTGTGAACCTAAAAGAAGAAGATGAACACTTTTGGCAAATGAATTTGATTCCTCAATCACGTCCTGTATAAGAAAGATCGCGACCGCTACTTTTGAGAGCAGGTGAAAGGCAACAACTATATTTTTCTGGTGAACTAATCAGAAGCTGCCACGTGGACTAGCCGTTAGACACAAATAGGGTTTTTCTTATGGAATTTGGAATTCGCGACTGCAAATGAGTAGTAGCGACCGCAATTCATGACTGTCAAGCATTTAATGCGAAAATCTGTCTAGCACACTTTGATGATTTTGTACCAGTTTTATTGCAATGTCTCTTTGGTGGGTAGAGGCTATAAATACCTCACCAAATAGATGTAAATGCAAGAGAATTAATAACTTTGTACCCAAACTCTTGCAATTTTGCTACTCACTCTTTTTCATTCTTTAAGTCATTATTGGGTGTGAGCATAAACACCAAGTGTAATAGGTTATAGTGTGAGCCTGTCAAAACACTAAGATAGGTTATTGTGTGAGCCTGTTAAAATAGAAGTTGTAAAGGTTGTTGTGTAAGCCTCAAGACACAAGTGTATAGGTTGTTGTGTGAGCCTTCAAAACACAAGTGTAAAAGTTTGGTGTAAGCTTTAAAACATCTTTGAAAGATAGTGGAATACCCAATTTTGAAGAATTGGGGAGTGGATGTAAGATTGATTATACTCGAACCACTATAAATCTTATTTTCCCTCTCATCTCATTTCTCCTCTTTTTTTCCAATTTTAATTTTTTTTTACTATAATTCAACCCTCCCCCCTTCTTGGTGCCTAGAGCCAACAAGTGGTATCAGAGCCTCACTTCACAATCAAACCTTCATTGGGTGAACAAAGATCATGGCACAGGAGGGAATCCACTCACAACTCAAGCCATACTTTGATGGAATAGACTATACTCATTGGAAGTATAGGATGGAGATCTATCTTGATATAGATGTGGTGGACCTTTGGGATGTGGTCATCAAGGAATGGAAGCCACCCACCAGAGTTATGGATGGTAATAAAGAATTAATCCAAAGGGAAGAATGGGTTGAAGCTCACTGGAGATCAAATGGCAAGAACATGAGAGCAATGACCATTCTTCTAAGCTCACTCTCTAGAGAAGAGATTGAAAGAGTGCAACATTGTCAAACTGCAAATGCCATTTGGAAAACTCTAGAGAACTATCATGAAGGCATAACTTTAGTCAAATCAAGCCGTTTGGAAATGTATGTCACCGAATGGGAACTCTTCATGATAAAGGACAATGAGAGCATCACAAAAATGACAAATAGGCTTTTATCCATTGTCACCATGAAAAAATTTGGAATAGCTCTCACTACCTATGAGGTAAACACAAAAATCCTTAAAACTCTTCCTCTAGATAAATTTAATGCTAGAGTTTGCAGCATGCAAGAGTTCAATCCAAAGATTGGAAAGGTTTCAACTGATGTGTTGATAAGCAAACTCTTAACTCATGAGTTGGCCTTACAAAAAGATGAGCAAATGAATAAGCTAAGAGGCCAAGGAGACAAACTAGAGAAAGAAAGAAAAACCATAGCTCTTAAAACTTCAATAAAAGAGAAGGAGGTAGAGATCACCTCAAGAGATGAAGAAAGTGACAAGGAAGAAGATAGCAATGCTCTCAAGGAGGACAAAGGAGTTGATTAAGAGAATAAAAGAAAGAAAAGGCTTCAAGAAGACAGCTCCTAATCCAAGTGAGAAATCCAATAAAGTCACTTGTTATGAATGTGGCAAGCAAGGCCACATCAAGTATGAATGTCCCAAATTAAAGAAGAAGAAGAGATGGGACAAGGAGAAGAAGAAAAGTTTTTCAGCTACTTGGGATGATAGCTCAAGTGAAGAAGAAGAATAAGGAGAGGTTGCCAACATATACTTCATGGCACAAGAAGATTTTTCAAATAAAGTAAGCAGTTCTTCTCATTCTAATTCTGATTTTGAACTTGATGAGATAGATGAAGAGCTTCTAGAGGCTCTAACCATGAGATGTGATAAGTACAAGTCACAAGTGAAAATTTATAAGAAAAGGTGCTCAAAATTAGAAGATGAATACAACACTTAGTGATCTTGTAAATGAGCTGAGGACTTCTAATGAAGAACTCAAAAAATCTATAGAAATACTTTCCATTTCATCTTCTTATATGGCTTCATTAAGAAAGGAGAATGACACTCTTAAAGGAGAAATCTTTGAGCTTAGAAGCTCAATCTCTAAGTTCCATAAAGGAAAAGAAGCCTTGGAAACATTAATTGTGTCACAAAGACCACCATTAGTTAAACATGGTTTAAGCTTCAATGGAGTGTCCTCATCATCTCAAACTACATTTGTTAGAGCTTCACAACCTCAAACCTCAAGCATTGAGGTAATTAGGAAGAAAAGTGCTCCTAGCACTAAGCCTTCTAAGCCTATGGGCAAAGGGAAGGCTCCCCAAAGCTCAAGAACTAAGACTCAAAGAGCATACCATATCAACATCTACAACAAAAAGCATGGTCATTCTCATAAAAAATTTTCTGCTTCTACTTATCATACATGCATATGTATGCATTCACATGAACAAGGTATGAGAAGGCCCCCTACTCATACTAAATATTTGCATAAGAGAAAGACTCACAAGTCTAAACTCTAATGCCATTATTACATGAAATATGGTCATGTTAACATTCATTGTTTCATTAGGAAGGCTCACCTAAAACTAGAGGACTTTTTAAACTCTAACCCCTAAGACCCAAGTATGTTTGGGTACCTAAGAAAAGGTAACTCACTTTTGTTGTGTAGGGGAATGTTGCAACCACTAAATCAAGCAATTGGCATGTGGATAGTGGATGTTCCAAGCACATGACTGGAAATAGAAAGCTATTCACAGCATTGAAAGAAAAAGAATGTGGAGATGTCACATTTGGTAATAATGCCAAGGGTAAGGCAATTGGCATTGGAACCATTAGTAAGAATGGATGTTCTTTAATTGATAACGTTCTCTTAGTTAGTGGCTTACAACAAAATTTATTAAGTGTGAGTCAATTGTGTGACAAAGGTAATAAAGTCACCTTTGATCCTAGAGAATGCTGAGTCACCACTTTAGTGGATGATGAGGTTATTTTCAAGGGCGAAAGGAAAGGCAATACCTATTTAATTGACTTAGACAATTTGGCTAACCAATCTTTTAAGTGTCTTATGTCTTTGAGCAATGAAGCTTGGTTGTGGTATACAAGGCTTGTACATGCAAGCATGGATCTTCTTCAAAGCCTATCCAAAGGAAAGTTAGTGGAAGGGCTTCCCAAGCTAAATGTCTCCAAGGACAAGACATGTGATCTATGACAAATGGGGAAGCAACACCATGCCTCTCACAAAGCTAAAAATGTTGTAAATACATCTAGACCACTTCAACTTATCCATATAGACTTAACAGGACCTCCTAGAAGTGCTAGCTTAGGTGGAAAACATTATGCACTAGTCCTTGTAGATGACTACTCTAGGTTTACATGGGTATCTTTTCTAGCTCACAAGAATGATTATTTGATGCTTTCAAAAGTTTTGCAAAAGGAGTTCAAAATGAAAAAGGTTACTTCATATCTTCTATTAGAAGTGACCATGGAAAGGAATTTCAAAATGAGTCATTTAAAAATTATTGTTTGGATAATGAAGTTTTTCATAATTTTTCAACTCCTAGAACAATAGAACAAAATGGTGTTGTAGAGATGAAAAATAGAACTTTGGTAGAAATGGCTAGAATAATGCTTAATGAGTATTCCTTACTAAATTACTTTTGGGCCGAAGCCATTAATACCTCATGTTATATTGCAAATAGAGTTTTCAAAAGACCCATTCTTAATAAAACTTCTTATGAGCTTTAGAATGGTAGAAAACCTAAGATTTCATACCTAAGAGTATTTGGATGTAAGTGTTATATTTTGAACACCAAGGATAATCTTGGGAAATTTGATTCCAAGACCAATGAAGGAATCTTCTTAGGTTATTCCACTATAAGTAAAGCATATAGAGTCTTTAATAAAAGTACAATGGTAGTTGAAGAATCTATGAATGTTGTTTTTGATGAATCTAATAAACTTGATCTTGGGAAAGGTATTTTTATTGATGATCTTGTAGGTGATCTTGAAAAGCTAGAAATGGATGATTCTACAAAGAGAGTTGATAAAGAAAAAGAAAAAGGTGATTTATCAAGAGTAGATGAAGATCAACATCAACATCAACAAGAAAATGAGCCAAGACAAGATCTACCCAAAGATTGGAGATTCTCCAAGTATCACCCCAAGGACTTAATCATAGGTGATACCTCTAAAGGTCTAAGTACCAGATCTCAACTTTTAGATAATAATCTTGCATTTGTTTCTCAACTTGAGCCAAAGTCAATTGACGAGGCTCTTGATGATGAGATATGCGAGAAGAACTCAATCAATTCAAGAGAAACAAGGTATGGAAACTTGTCCCAAGGCCTAAAGAACACCCAATTATAGGTTGTAAGTGGGTGTTTAGGAAGAAGTTAGATGAGCAAGGTTTTATTACTAGAAACAAGGCTAGATTGGTTGCCAAACGATACAACTAAGAGCAAGGAATATATTATGATAAGACCTTTGCTCTCATTGCAAGATTAGAGGCCATTAGGATTCTCTTACCATTTGCATGTCATATAAATTTTAAACTTTTTCAAATGGATATGAAGAGTGCTTTTTTAAATGGCATCATAGAGGAGGAAGTCTATGTTGAACAACCTCCTGGTTTTGAGTCTCATTATTTTCCAAACCATGTTTTTAAATTAAATAAAGCCTTATATGGATTAAAACAAACTCCAAGAGCTTGGTATGAAAGGCTTAGTTCATTTCTCTTAAAAAATGATTTTGAGAAAAGAAAGGTGGACATGACACTTTTTGTCAAAAAAACACAAGCATGATACATTAATCATTCAAATCTATGTTGATGACATTATCTTTGGTGCTACTAATGAATCTTTTTGTGAAGATTTTGCTAAGTGTATGCCTAGGGAATTTGAAATGAGCATGATGAGAGAGCTCAAATTATTTCTCAGTCTACAAATCAAGCAATCCAAGGAAGGGATCTTCATCAACCAAGCCAAGTATACAAAGGAAATGCTAAAGAAATTTGAAATGGATGGTTGCAAAGTAGCTAAAACTCCAATGAGCAGTACCATCAAATTAGATAAGGATGAATCGGGTAAAATGGTAGATGAAAAGAGATATCGAGGTATGATTGGATCTCTACTTTATCTTACTACTTCTAGACCGAATATCATGTTTAGTGTTTACATCTATGCTAGGTTCCAATCCTCTCCTAGAGAATCTCATTTGAATGTTGTTAAAAGAATCTCTAAATATTTGCATGGCACAATACACTTAGGGTTATGGTATCCTAGGGATTCTTCATTTTGTCTCATAGGGTATTTGAATGCAGATTATGCGGGTAGCTTGCTAGATAGAAAAAGCACTTTCAAAACTTGTCAATTCATAGGTGAATGCCTAGTTTCATGGTTTAGTAAAAAGCAAGTATCAGTTTCCTTATCCATCGTGGAAGCCGAGTATGTGGCGGCGAGTTATTGTTGCACCCAAGTTCTTTGGATGAAACAACAATTGAAGGATTTTGGCAAAGTAGTTTATCACATTCTCATCAAATATGACAACACAAGTGCTATTAATCTCTCAAATAATCCCATCCAACACTATAGGAGTAAGCATATAGATATTAGACATCATTTTCTTAGAGATCATATGCAAAAAGGTGATGTTGTGTTGGAATTCATTGGCACAAATCATCAACTTGAAGATATTTTCACTAAACCTCTAAATGAAGAAAGGATGAACTTCATTAAGAGAGAATTAGGAATGCTTGATGGAAGCTCCCTAAAGTGAAAATTTTGATCTTATGATTGACTATGAATAAGTAATGATTGTATGAATGAATTTCTTTTGATTTATATCTAGTGGATCACATGCTTTCAAAACTTTTCATTCTTATCCTTGCTAACTCATAATTCGCGGTCGCTATTTATTCTTCACAGTGACGAATTACAAGTCAATTTTTGCCAGCTGTCAAATGTCAATTCACAGTCATGAAATTTTTACTCCACCGCGAATTTTGGTCAGTTTTTCAAATATATGACAATTGGCGCACCTTTTTCCGAGGAAAATTTATTCGTTGCTCACTTTTTCTGGAATTTGAGGACGTGAATTAGAGCAACCACTTAGGCAATTAAGTAATTTGATTGCCAACCATTTCCTCTCTTCATTTAATTCATTTCTAGCTGTTTATGACCATTTTTACACCTCCTCAAGCCTATAAATACCCCATTCAACAGTGTTTTCCTCACTTCACTTTCAAACACTTCTTTTCTCTCTAAAAAATCTCTCAAGCTCTCTTCCTTTCCTACTATGGCTCTAAAGAAATTCTCCAAGGCTGACAAGAGCAAGGCAGTGGCTCAGCCCTCTGCACCTTTTGCCCTCCATCTTATGAAGGGAATCACCAAGGAGAAAAAAGAAAGATTCAAGGTGAACTCCTCTAAAGTGATTCTCCCTAACAAAATCCCATCCACATTCATGTTGGAGACATTGGGCATCAACATTGAAATTCGCGCCTTTCTCTCCAATTTGGGCTAGAACGAGTTCATCTTCCTAGATGAACCCGGATATGAGGAGGTTGTATGAGAATTCATATGTACCGTGCAACTAAGCCGAAAATTCGATTCAAGAGCCAGCCAATATAGATTGGTGTTTCGGGCCTTCAGTGACCCTTTCTACATCACCTTCGACCAATTATCCTCCCTTTTTAACCTGCATATCAGAGAACACATCCCCTTCATCATCTTTGCACTTGACGTTATCTACTCCGAATTTTGGTCGGAGATTTCCATCAAAACCAAACAAGACCCTCGCTCTTCTTTATCCAAACACATCAAAACCCTACCCCTGTGGATACTTCATCGCATTATCACCTTCTCTGTTAATGCAAAAGGTGATGGTAATGAGAAGTTTTCGCAAAAAGACTTGGCTTTCTTGTTTTGCTTTGTCAAGAACCAACCTATCCCAAATTGGTCATTACCTTGTGGATCAATTGATCCACATGAGTACGAAACCCAAAAACCAATTTCTCTTGCCTTCCCACATAATAGCCAT
>CATIWR010640457.1:0-12187 GCA_949677035.1 Omphalea diandra | reverse complement strand
AAGATAAAATATTATTATAAAATTTAAAATTTTGTAATCTATTGTGAGTTTTAATTAACCATAGAATAATTCATGTACAATAATTTTCCTATAGTTAAAATCCTTTTTCTTTAAATATTCTTCAAAGGAACTTCATATTATTAGCTTAGTGTTTGTAGACATGAAGTATAAGTCTATCCACGCATGTGATTTTGGTCATGAATCATAAGTCATTGCAATATCTCACTGTTCTACTTTTTTTTATTATGTGTATGACTATTATTATTATTAGCAAACTATGACAATATTTTAAAATCATATATATGACAATGTATTAAAACCATATATATTCTAAACTATTTAGATAGCAAATATAATGTGAAATATTAATTATAATATTTTAATGTGACATTCTTTTTAATTTTAATGAATTAAAATAATTAAAGTTAATAATTATAATTATACATAAATTAAGTGTAATTTTTTGTTTTATATTATTTACCTTATAAGTTATGTATACATTTATATATTATTATTTTTTACATATTTATTAATGATATTGACTGAGGATAAAGTATTGACGCTCTTTACTTATACTATATATGAATCATGGAACTATTTAAATTAAGAAACATATTATCAAATATAATTATATATTTCATCCTTTAAGCATAATATCATAAATAATTTTAGCTCCATAATAAAAAAAAATGTATAATAAATTAATAATCACATCTCAGTGTCCTTATGAATCCTAAGAATCACAACTAAAAACATAAAAATATTATTAGGAAATTTAAAATTTTTGTAATTTATAGTGAATTTTAATTAACCATAGAATAATTCATGTACTATAATAATCCTATAATTTGCTTCATCATATAAAATATAAGTAATGTTTCTGCGTTTCATTATAGAAATATTAATTATCTTTTTTTTATCATTTTAAATTATGTATAATTATATTTTATGTTTCATATTTTAAATTTAAAAAAATATAAGGTGTACAAAATATTTCAACGATGAAGAAGAGAAAGAGAACTCAAATATATTTGATAAAAAGTAGTATTAATTTCAAATGGATCAGTAGAATAAAGTTTGTTCTATTAAAAGAGTATTTTTTTTAAAAAATAATATATATGTTACAAACAGTAAGACCCTAAATATAGTTGTCAATTAATTATTGTGAATTGGAAAGATCAAATTATATTTTATGAAATCATCATGCATAATAAATGATAGTTTAAGAGTATATTCGGTATAAATAAATTGTATAGTTTTTATAAAATTCATTTGTAAATCTAAAATTTGTGTATTTGGCATAAATAAAATTTTATTTGTAATTTCATTTAATTAAATTTTTGAAATTGTTTATAATTAAAGTAAATTTTATTAAATTTGATAGAATTTTCAAATAAATTTTAAAATTATTAAATTTTTTATTATGACAAAAGTGTCCCTCTTTAAAATATTATTTTTACTCATTATTGAATTCTCTGCATAGTCTAAAGAGATGAAAATAAACGAAAATATTAGCATGATATTTGAAAGTAAAAGATTAAGTAGTGTAATATTTCAAAATTCAGGGATTAAAATGCTCAATCCCACTCTAAACTTTTATAAATTTTGTTATTTTTTCCAAAATCCTAAAGAATATATATATATATATATATGATAACGTTCAGATAACCAAATGCGCTCATAAATGACATGTTTCCTCCGAGTAAAAAACACTTACCTTACAAAAAAACAGGTTCTTTATATAAACTAGTCTTTCAAACTCAAACACAAAAGAAGTGAACAATTAAGAAGAATACTGAAGTATGAACACCTGAAATATGAACATTAGATAACTAAAGAACCACACTATTCAGAGAATACAATAAAAGACAAAAGACAAGTAACGTTTGAAGAATATCAAACGGTTAAGCGGATACACACTTTTCTGAATATTTCGAAATAATGAGTGTAAAATCAATGGATACTATTCTTGGCACTACTTTGAAAGAATCTAGAAATAGTAAAGATATAAATAATCATCTTTTTTACACTATTAGCGTACATTTTGTTAGGGTTTTTTTACTATTGCTCTTATATGGTTTCATTCTTCCTTAAGCTTCCAAACTCTTTATACTCTCACTAGTTTAAGCACCAAAGTGATTGTGGGATACACAATACTCTTAGCTCACGTTTGATCATCCTTTGGCAGGGCGTTCTTCCTTCAACCGATCAAGGGGCCATCAATATATATATATATATATATATATATATATATATATAATATTCGTTGCATGGCCCTACAAAAAAAATGTAGAACCAGAAAAATAGTAATAAATACAAAAGACAAAGCTTCTAGAGCCTACAGATCCGTATCTCTAGCGAACCAAAAAGCAAAAGAAAGCGTTGTTGGGTTTGGGCTTCATCTCTGTTTTAAGTTTTAATGGGGAAGCTGATAGTCTTGTTGGATTGCAACGGCTTTGCTTATTATTGTGGGCCGCAGCAATAAATAGTTGGGCCTTCTATTAGTTCTATGAGCTTCGTCGAAGATGCAAGCAAAAGCCCAAGTTATTTAATTTATTTCTTGCAATATAAAAGAAAAGAGAAAACTAAATCTATATGAATTAACAAAACACTTTTAAGTATAAAAAAGATAATATTTTTCTACTACCTATATAGCAGAAAATTCTTTTTAATTCATCATGAGGTATCTCCATATTCTATTATGATATTTAAAATTATATCATTCTAAAATCAATTTTGAAATTAGTGGATTTTTCAATATTAGTACTTCAAAATGAGTTTCAAAAATCAATGAGTTTTTCAAAATTAATGTGTTTATAATTTTAAATACCTGGTGACAGTATTTGAACTTAACATATTCCAAATTGAAGGAGTTTTCTACTACTTGAGTGGCAAAAAATATTACCCTATCGAAAATATATATATATATATATAATAAAAAGTATTTCTAACTCCCGATTTATTGAAAAAAGGTATTGCAATGTACTTTTATATTTAAAAAGTGAATGAATATGATAAGCATTATAGAGTCTACATTCTTTTTTTTTAAAAAAAAAAAGCAGAGAAAATAAAACTATATCTAATGCGCTTTTTATTATATCATTGTACTAATATTTAATTGAGCATTTTATTATATTTTATCTTTTCATTTTTCAAAAACTCTATGAAAGGTTAAAAAAAACAAAAAGAAAGGAAGAAGAAATGCATTGACTCCGGCAAATCCCTCTGCTGCATCGTTGACGATGGGATGGGAATCCAACCCATCATGGCTAATAAATAACTTCAGCGCCACCAGTACTGTGTTTTGGGACGGTTCTCATGTGGTACTTCTTTTTTGGTACTTCAGCGCACACTGACCCCACGCGCAATCCACAGTAACTCTTATCTTTTTGTTTTTTTACTGTTGTCATTTTGCCACAACAATTCCTTTCTTTTTTTTTTTATTACTAAAGCTACTCCGTCTTATCATTTTCTTTTTTTCTACCCTTCTTTCACATTTTATGTTGCAATTTCACCCATAAAAAATATTATATATATATATATATTAAATATATACAATTAACAAATGACATAACTATAATTGAATTTAAAAGTTATAAGTATTCTTATACTTAAAAAATAATAAATAATAATTTCAATTAACAAATATAAATAATTATTTTAACTATCATTCATCCATTAATTCATTCTATAAAAGATTACATACATTTATTATAATCAAATTTTTTCCTTCACCTATACTTACACATTATTAATGTAGTGTCATAATTGAGTCATGGTTCCCATATATAAATATATAGTCTAAAGCCTAGAAAGAAGAAAATAATATGTATTCTCTCGGTTGTATCATGTGGCAATTGGGGTCAACATTTTTTTTTATGCCATTAATGTATAATATTCACATTGATTAATGGAAATCCACATTATAAAAATAAAGATACTTATAGAAAAGTTTAATATTTTAAGATTTTTTTTGTGTAATAATATATTTAAGTTCCCTAATTTTTTGGGTAGAATTGGTCAATGAATAATAAACTAATCATTCTCATGCTATGCAAACTTTTTCTTATTAGGTAAAAGAATGTCAGTCAACTTCTATTCAAAAATGAAACATTTGAAAAATTAGATGAATTACTTTTATCAAGACGTCAACTTATTTAAATTATAAAAAAAAAAAAGAAAGAAAAAAGTGTGAATGTATATTTTGTCTAATATGATTGCAATGCAAAATATTATAAAGGATGAGATTATCAAAGAAAGCAAAATCTCCCCTAGAAAAGTTAAATTATTAAAATATTTAATTAGTATCATCAACCAGATTTTGTAAGTAATTTTGTTTATTGATGTGTATATATACTCCATGTAAACACATGGCTTTAAAAATGATGTGACAAATCTAATTTGATCCTTGAATTTTTTTTTTAAAAAAATTACTTAAGTTCTATTTGTTTCATAAAAATTATTTTTTAAAAGAATAAATTTGTGTTTTCAAATGTACTAGAAAAAGTAAATATGTTTTTTTTTATTCAGTAACAAATATTTATGAATCAAAAGAAAAAAACCAAGTTAGCTTCAACAAAAAATAGTTTTTATTTTTAAAAAGAAAATTATTTCTCTAAACTTTTATAAAACTATTAAATAATTAACTTAAAATCATATATATATATATATATTAGCTTTTATCAATAATTTTTACTCACTATAATCATCAAAGTTTTTAACAGTAGTTTGTAATTACTTACTATATGATAATTGTTAACATTCATCATTTTATGTTTTTATATTTGATCATTAATGGTAAAATAAAAAATTCATAATATGAATTCTTTTTTGAATTATAAATTAAAAAATATTTTATGTACTTTAAACATTAAAAAATAGATTTTTTTTAGTTTCAGTATTAGTATTAAATAATAAAATAAGCAATTTAAATAAAAAGTCTCTAAGTAAATTATATTTTACTAAATAAAATTGAGCATGAATCAACTAATACTTGAGGAATTTGATACACTATTACTAATTGGGAGTTCAAACATTAACATTTAAAAACCAAAAAAAAGGTATTTGCGTGACAAAAAAAAAAAAAAAACAAAAGGTATGGAGAAATCGCAAATATATGAAAACTAAAGCCCCAATGGCAGAAAGAAATAACGGACGCGGGACAGCATGTCAATGGCGGCTACTCGTCCGCGATAGCCGCTGTCGAAGTTCGCTGGCAATTCGTACCTGACTATGCTGCATTCGTTGACATGTGTCCTTCATCAAAGCAACCAAGCCGTCTCCGTCTCTTAAAAACACTGCTGGGTCACCGTACACCTTGCTGTCGCCCAAACCTCGCGTGCATGGCAGGCCATTTAACTATCCTTTGACCAAAATAAACACACTCTATCTCTTTCTCTTATAGAAACACGAGCCCAAGCGTGCACCAATGCATGCGCTCTATATAGCACCCCGACGGTGATGCGATCTCCTAACAGCAGACTGTACATTCTCATTATTTCTAGGCACGCCGAACTTGATTCTGCCACGTGTACGTTGACAGTGAAGTCAACAGATCTTGCGGTATGTAGTTTGTGAATACGAGGTGCGCATGAGGAGGAGGAGGAGACGAGGCCCTCACCGGGATGGGGTTATGTTTGTAAATAAATGAAACTATCAGCGTCGATTTGATTTAATTAATTAAAAATTGAGGAGAGTCGCGTGATAGAGCGACACTTTTTGGGCATAATGTCTGCTGTTTTTACTGTGCTGGAGATTTGGTGGTCGGATTGAAGATTTTCTTCCTTTTTTTTTCCAATTTGAATTAAAATTATTAATTAATTTGAATCGAAGGACTGATTATATCATATGCAACTTACACTCTTAAACTTCCCAGCAGGCAGAAAATATATGCAAATATAAATTGATATATGAATAAACTCATGAGTTTTTTTTTTTTTTGGTATCTTAAACTCCATTAGAAGACTTTTCGTAATATTTTTTCTTTTATTAGTAATAATTAAATTAATTGAATAAATTTAAATCATATTTTCTTACTAATAAAATTTTGTTGAATCAAAATAACTTCACTGAACAAAAACAATCAGCTGCTAGAGCTGGAACATGAAACAAAGAGGGATTAATACCCAAATTAATCTAATCTATCATAAAATCAGAAGCCCGAGCAAGACACAATATCATTTGCAGATCTCCTAAAAAATATAGCCTTAATATTGTTAAGCTAATGCCAATTAGCTCTACAATTATATAGCCTTAATATTGTTAAGCTAATGCCAATTAGCTCTACAATCTTCAACCATAAGACCAAAGCATGAGCAACCATTATCATTAACAAGTCTAATTGGTAATCAGGCTCAATTAGTGGTGTCAGCTCCCACCCATGCCCATTAACCCATCTTTTATTAAATGGGAATGGATGGGTGTTTTATAAAAATATAAATAGGTCAGATATGGGTCATTAACAATTAACTCTTATTTATATGGGTTGGCTTAATTTGGGTATGGGTACCCAATTATTGCCCATTTCCAATTGTCAAATGTTTCTTCGTCCATGAGAATGGAAGCAAATAGATGTGATGCCTTTGTATTTTTATATATATCAATCTCCATAGGCATCCGACCAATATATAGTCTGTGAAACTTTTATTGTTATTATAATTTGGTACCATGATTTTATTTTCTGGCCTTTAGGTGAGGGCAAAGAAAACTGCCCAACAAAAATTTATTTGAATACTAAAATAGATTTTCTTCTTTTTTAACTTTTAATTTTTTAAGTTTGAATTAACATGATTTATCATGTTAGAATAATTTTTATTTTTCATTTCAATTTAGTTGTCAACACTTTAAAATTTTAAATTTGTAATAATTTCAATTATTTTCATTTAAAAGATTTTTTTAAAGTAATTTTAGTTATTTGGTAATAAAATTAATATTTTATTTTAACACTAAAAAATAAATTAAATTGCATCTCAATTAAAATAAATATTTTAATTCAATTAAAAATATTCAGTTTAAAGTAATTTAAATTTTTAATTGGATAATTGAATAAAAATTAGTTAAATAGAGTTAAGTGACTGTGAATATTCATAAAAATATAAAATATATCATAAATGGATAAATGAATAATTTATCACCCTGCTCATTTTGATTTTTAACTATACCCTTCTATTTGCCAGTCATCAACCTAATAACCACCTAGACAACTGCAAGGACGTAATCTAACTAACAGCTTCCCTCATCCCAATCCCTTCGACCACTCTAGGTCCGCCCTGCCCTAATAAGCTCCGGCCATCGCGGCAATCATTCTATCATTACGTTATTTCATTAACGTCAAAATTATCCCTAATTTTATATTATTTCATCGTAATAATAAAATTCGTTCAAAACAAAGATGAAGCAAATGTTGGAAACAGGTTTATAAAAAGAACTCTGCACTGTTAGAATGACAAGGACCACCACCACAGACCACTCCTTTAATAATGATACCGTTAGTTGATTGGTCTAAAGTTGTGCACCTTAACCGCAGTGCATATATAACCTGAGTCCAACTTACCCACCAAATTAAGCACGAAATTAGGCACCAACACCACCAGCTCATTATGTTGACGTGGGATCCAGGTTAATTAGTCAGCTTCATGTGGCAATACTTCTCTCCTCAATAATTACATGTCACTGTTTGTGGTGGATAATATTGACTTGTGGATGAACCCTAATTTAGAACAATAATCAAGGTTTGTACCATTGATTAGGGCAAAAAGCTAATTATATGTCTCATGCGCCTCTTTTGATCATCCTTCAAAATGGATGGCAAAGGAATGTGGACGCAGTGCTTTTATATTTTGTGAATAGCAATTTATGCCCTTTTTATTACGTGTTAATGGACGCACGGTGCAATTGATCATCAAAATTCAACTGTCATTAGTACCCACCATAATGTGTTTCAACTGCCAATGCAGGAATAAATTGTAGAGTAATATTGCTTTTATTAACACCCTTTCGTGAAAGAGCTCATTCACATAAAGTAATTTTAGAAGGCTAATTGGTATCTTAATTTAGTAACAAAATTAAATTATTTAAAAATTAACATATAATTTGAATTTCATTAATATTATCCTTTTTCTCTATATATATGTTCTATGTGCTAAATTTTGTGAAAACTATGTTTTTCTTTAAAAAAAAAAAAGATACAAATGCCAAACCCCAAAGAGAAAAAATATAGGCACATAATTGCTCTAGGGCTTTGGTTGCATTTATTTCCTATAAAACAATTCGTTCATAAAATTTATTTTGAGATAAAATTATCTATGAAAATGATTTATCTTTTATTTTTTGGTAATAATATCAAATGTATTTTTAATATATATTGAAGATATTAATTTTTCAATAAATACTAATTTTAAAATGTTTATCACTTTTTTTTCTCCTAGTGATAGTGATGTGCACTAAAAATTTATTTATAATTTTTTGCAAGTTTTTTTAAATTAGTTTATGTAAAATTATTTATTTTTGAAAATAAGATAAGCTTTCTTTTTCTTTGAAAATAGATTAATTCATCCTTTAAACTAAGATTCGTTTTGAACAATCAATTACTTTGAAGTGTCCAATTAAATTCCATTTTAATCTCTTGATATATTAAATTTAATTTGCTGATAAATTAGTCTAATTAAGCTCTGATATTATATTAAATCAGTATATGACAATACTCGTTCAACAGCTCATAAAAAAAAATCTATTAAAAATAACATTTTTTCAACTCCACTAATCCCTTATCTCTCTCTCTCTCTCTCTCTCTCTCTCTCTTCATAATCTAAAAATGGACTTTACACAACAAAACACAAAACAATGATATCAGCCTATTTTATTATCATAATATCAATTTTTATGGTAGCAAGAAAAATTTTGAACTATAAAATAAATTCATCAGCAAACTTTCAAAAGAGCAATTATTGAGTTTCAACATCATCAATTGAAAATTGAGACTATTCTAACCAAAGTCAATCTCTCCCTACCCATTTTAATCCTTTACTTCCAATAATCCTAATGATATCCAATAATTTTTCACCAATCTAATAATCTAAAAATTTCAAAAAATTTGTTGATAAGCAAACAGAAAATCTCAACAAAGCTACAATTTCTTGAATTCAAACTGCAACTTACACCAAAAAATAAATCCAATTCTTGAATTTAAATTGTAATTTATACAAAAAAGTATTAAAAAATTCAAAAAAATTATAGATTTCAAGAAATTCCATATATTAGGACCTCTCATGCCATCCAATAAACAAACACGCAAAAATCTCTCTTAACAATCATTAGAATTTTTGCTGAGACTTCAAATCCTCAATGCTTCAAATTTTCTTTCATGAACGATGCCCTCTTTGTTGCTGGCCAGTCTACTTTCACCGTCTGCTTAAAGAAGACAAAGTGTTGCCTTCAGCAACTATACCCACGGTGTGCTCTTCCACCACAATCACCCCCTACTCCTCCAGTGTTGTTGCCTCTATTTTTCCATTTAACACGTTTATGCAGTTGATAATTTAAAGATTATCTCAAAGTTAAAGTCAAATTATTTTAAGATCTAGCATAGATTTAATTATTTTAAAGCATTTGTCTTTTTCTTTATTTTCTTTGATTTGCACATCAAACATTTATTGTGAGAACATTGTGTTGAATAATTAGTCTTAATGTGAATCGAATATTGAAACCCACATGTTTAACAGTTTGAAAAAATTGTGCTTAAATTCACTTGTTTTTTTTTTAAAAAAACAAAATTATGGCATAGCACATCTCGTACCACTTTTACCAATAAAAACACTAATTAATTAGGATAAATTATAATTTGGTGTTTGAATTTTTGATTTTTTTATTTTGGTGTCTAAATATTTTTTTTATTCAATCAAGTGTCTTAACTAATAAAATTATTTTCAATATGGTGCTTTTTTCTGATTTGGACGGATAAAATCTATAATTTTATTACTTCCATTTCACTTGATACTAGATTTTATATATTATTTTAACTAATTATGTATCAAAAATTTGTATGTAGAATTTTTTCACTTTAAATATATAATTTCTTTATTTTTTTACTTTTTGTATATATTTGAACAAATTTATTCAATGATAAAAATAGAATTTATTCAAATATATATACATAAAAAGTAAAAAAAAATTGTATTTAGAGTGAAAAAATTATGTATTGATGTACATAATTAGTTGAAATAAAATACAAAATATGATATCAAATCAGATGAATTTTCACATGATAGTAACTGATCATTTAAATTAGAGACAAATAACATATTAAAAATAATTTTATCAGTTTAAACACTTAATTGGATAAAAAAATATTTAAATATTTAAATAAAAAAAATTAAGTGATCAGCAATTAATGATACTAAAAAAATTAAGACACTAAATTTATAATTTATCCAATTAATGATAACGTGGCTGATGCCACATCAGCAATTGCAGATTGATACAAAGTGATCAGGCTCGTTCTGACGAGGTGCTTTAGAATTGGCGTGACCCATTAGCAGATTTATAGTGGCTTCCTTGTCAAATATATAGGTTCAGCTGGTTACACACTAAGTGGATTTCAGTGGCTGTATCAACTAAATGGGGTTGACTTGCTCATAAATTAATGGTAGAGTAGATTCATATCATATGTATATGCTCGGTACTTGAATTCCACTATCTTCCGGTTGCGTTGACTTGATTAAACCCATTCTTTATGTATGTCAAAATTCGTATTATTCTGTTGCAAAAAAACAATTAATTTGCTCCACTTCAGGTGGCACTTTTTTAAGCAAAAGGTCGCAAGTTTGCTTCCAACATCACATCTGCAAGATTGCGATTTGGAAGGTTTCTGTTTTCTTGTTATCCAAGGGGCTTAGAACGTGCAACAACAACCAATTCTCAATCATGTTCCATTACATTGGATAAATTGTTGTTGTTGTTGTTGTGTCTCATAAAAACAAAGTTCTATTATCTATTATATATCCACGTTTTTTCATACATATATTTATAATACTTATTTAACTCTATTCGATCGAATGTTTGAAAAAAAATTAATTTAAACTGACTTAAAAATATTTTGATAATAACGATTAGTGAGATATTTTATGTTAAGAATTTTTATTCCAAATATCAACACAAATTGCATATTTCATGGAAACACATGATATGATACATTTATAGAAATTAATCACTGGACAGGCTAATTCATCTTCATGATAGATGAGCATAAGCCCTAGAAATTGAGGATTGTATTCCAATGATATTTGGATATTTTGTCATCCATATATTAAACAAAATGTGTGCGTGTGCCCATTTGCACGTGTTAGATGATGGAATTCCAAACCTAAACCCCCTTGCTAAATTTGTAGCTTCTATCTCGAGCCACTAAACAAAACTTTGAAATTAACAACAATCCAACTGACATAATTTTAAGGAGAAAGGAAAGGCTGACGCTTTTCCCTTTGTGTAAAAAATAGAAAAGAAAAGGCCATTATTGTATAAAAAAATTTAAAAAAAAAAGGAAAAAGTGGGATAAAAGTCTAAGAAAGTGGGCGGTGCTGGTGCATAGAATATAATAGTAATGGTAGAGTAGAGGGGCAAGGAATGGATTCCATTCCCTACTCTTTTTGTATTGGGTTTTATTTATTATTATGGGTATTCTTCTTTTTTTTTTTTTGAAAAGTAGAATAGAAACATGAATAAGATCCATTTAGTGCGGAGCTGGAGTGGTTATATATTGTGTTATAGCTTTAGAAGCGTGGATGTTCTTGTTGGAGAATCCACAACCAAATGGCTCCATCGTCTCTCCTCCCGTACCCACGCTTATACTTCTCCCCCATCAAAACTTCATTTATATAATTCTTATATTTTCTTAATTAATGATGCCTCCTAAAACCCAATATATTTTATTTTTCTTTTTTCCCCCTTTTTCTGATTAGTGATTGCCACATTTTCATTTGATGATTGGTTTTGGTAACAATATTTTTAAAATTTAATAGAAAATTAAATTAATTAATTTGTTATTCGATCGATTCAATTAATTCATTTTATTGATATATATATATATATATATATATATATATATATATATATATATATATATATATATATATATATAAATATATAAAAAAATATATAAAAAATATATATTTATTAAAATAGTTTTTTTTTT
>CATIWR010640425.1:0-30834 GCA_949677035.1 Omphalea diandra | reverse complement strand
ATATACATATGTATATATATACATATATATATACATACATATATATGTATATGTATATACATATACATATATATGTATGTATATATATATGTATATATATACATATGTATATACATATACATATATATGTATGTGTATATATATATATATATATATGTATATAGACACACACACACACATATATATATATATACACACACACACACACACACACACACACACACACACACACACACACACACACACACACACACACATATATATATATATATATATATATATATATCTACACACACACACACACACACACACACATATATATACATATATATAAAAGGAGAGTGAGAGAAAGAAAGAGATGAACAAAGAGAAAGAAAGAAAGGAAAATAAGAAGCGAAAAGGTAATAACAAACGAGATATGTATATGTAAAATAAAGAAAAATAGATATATACAAAATTTTGTTATTATGTTCTAAATCAAATTAACCTTCTATATATTATTTAATATAATATTTAATATATATATATATTAATACTTATAGAATGTAAAAAGTTAATTAATTTGTAATAAAACTTCAAAAATTTAACTCTTAGGAATAATATTTTATAAAAAAAACTGTATTCGATAAGTAAATAGGTTGATAACTATATTCTATAACTGCAAATATGTTAATAATTGTTAAATTAATTAACAATCAATAAATAGATAGACAGATAGATTTATTTTTCTTTAAATATTAGATAATTTGATTTTTAAAATTTTTTCGGTTACTTATTGTTATGATTGCCATACAACATTTGAAATTTTTTTTCTTTTATTTTTAGCAATTATATTTTCATTTTTTGATTTGTTGAAATGTGTTTGAGCATTTCTATTTTCATGATTTAAAAATATATCATTTGTTAAATATCTTTTTACTATAAATATCTATTTATTAAATTAATATGTACTTTTTAAATTAATTGCAGACTATTTGCACATTTCCAATATGCTTTCGAAGCACGTCTCTTCATCAAGTTGAATTTTTTCCATTGTATTATGCATTTGTTATTGTAGCTTCTAATCGTTATTTATTATTTCTAATTTTTAATTTCATATTGTAGTATGGAATCTCATAATGATGACAACGAAAATGACAATAACTTATTTAACATTCTGATATATTTAGAAATTTCAAAGTCAAATATAGGTTATGCATAAAATTAATTTCAATTCCTATTGTGATAATGATATTTTTAATTTTAAAATTGCTATCTTATTGCAATGATATTTGTACAAAGACATTACATAAGACTTCAGTTAATGTCGAAAATAATTGCTTCACTACTTCATCTGTTCAAAATAAATAGAATTTAGTTGATATTGCGGTAACCGAGGTAACAAATTTTACAGGTACTTATTATATTTTCTAGTGTTTCAAAATTTAAAAGCAAAACCATAATTTTCTTCCCTTATTGTGACAGACAACAATGACATGTACTCTACAGTCTGAAGAAGACCCAAAAGAAGACGAGCTAATCCTTCAAGTTATACATTTTCTTCAAAAGCTCAAACATCTAGTAGTTCTAGAAATAAACTTAATTTTTTTTTCTTTTAAAATTACATTTCTTTCTCATATATATAGTACTTTTTAAATTTTAATTAACAAAAGGTTTTATTAGGTCATTATCTTCAAAAATCAGGTCTCGGTCTGCCAACCAGTGTTGTTGCTGGCGTATTATATCGATAGCTGAATATGTTGGTGATTCAAGCAAGTATGGCACTAAAATTTATTGTAAAATGGAAGAATAAAACTACTCCTTCACTACCTACTCCTTTATTTTTACATAATTTATTAAGTCATAATATTGGATTTATTGCATCATAATTTTTTAGAACATTTACACGACTTCATAACTCATTGTTTGCTTTTTCATCAATTAGTGGAAAAATAGATTATGTGATAAATAATAGACCTTGACCTTATATTTTTAGAATTTGTTGTCAAAATCATCATTTGATTAGCTCATTATTGCCTATTAAGGAAGCAAAATCCAAATTTGTATATATATATATAGAAAATGAAGTACATAATAAAATATCTTCTTTCCAAAATTTCAAATCACATACATCTATAAACGAAATGATTGTTAGTGGTCTCACCGAGATATTTGATACCTATAATGCAATTACTAAATCTTTTAGAATGTTATGTGATAGATTTAAAAAGAATGATTACTTATACAATTAAAATTATTGGGATGAAGGTAGATGTAACGCTCTAAAATTTATTATTGAAAGATATTATTTGAATTATAGACTTAATTTGAGTATTTAAGTAATATAAGAGAAATTTTTAGATATATGTATAAGTATATTTTTTTCAAAATATATTTTAAATTTGTTTTAGTAATTGTGATGATGAATTTTAATAATTTAATGAATATGTTAATATTTTAAAAAGAAGTGATTTTATATTGATAAGACTATTATTTTGATTAAACTTGTGTTATTTAATATAAATTAAGTTTGATAAATAATGCATGTTTAGGAATTTAAATTTAATGTGTTGATGGTTATATTTAATATTTTAAAATAAGTTTTATGTAAAGACAATATATTTGAGGATTTAATGGATTAAAGATATGATATTAGTTTGTTTAAGTTTATCTAAGTTATTGATTTAATTAAGAATATTATGTGAATTGATTTATTTTATTATATTTAATTAATGGCATATTAAATTAATTATGTGAAAATTTTTTTATTAACTTTGAGATCTAAAATTAATTTATGAGAAATATTTTATGTTATGAAATAATTGTTATAGGTGACTTATTCTTTAATTTAAGTAAATTTAATATTAATTTATTAAGTGAGATACCATTTTAAATTTTAAGGAAATTAAAAAATTAATTTAAGTTAATTTGCATATGTCATAATTTAATTATTGATAAGAAATTTAATTTAAAAATTTTTATTAAATATTTTGAGGAGTATAAATTTTAATTATGAGAATCTTAATCAATGTATTATTATATGTAATTATTATTATTATTATTATTATTATTATTATTTGTTGGACTAGAGTAGTTAACCCTAAGTCTTGGGCCTCTTTTAATCTTGACAAAAGGAATTGATCATTTTTAATGTTTCTATTTAGTGTTGTTTTGCAGCTCTTGTGAAAGTCTTTAAGTTAGAAGTTGGATATAAATCTTAATCTTCAAAGTATGTGAAGTAACTTCTAAATCACGATCGCAATCTAAAAATTTGCGACCACGATCCATTAGAAGACTTGCTAGAAGTTCAGATAGATGAAATTGCGGAGTAATTCTCGACCGTGATTCATCTAAAGGCAGAACTCCAAAAGTGATAGACGAATTCGCAGTGTAAAACTTGTCTCAGTTGCGAACGCGAATTTTGAAGTAACTCAAGATGCAATCAAGTTCACAATTATAGCTTGACAAGTGTCCCAAGTAACCGTTGGAAGTCAAAAATCGCGAGGGAAACTTATTGGTAGCGACCGCGAACCCAAAAGAAGAAGATGAACACTTTTGGCAGATGAATTCGCGTCCAGAGTCACGTCCTGTATAAGATAAATCGTGACCGCTACTTTTGAGAGCAAGTGAAAGACAATGACTATATTTTTCTGATGCACTAATCAGAAGCTACCACGTGAATTAGTCGTTGGACACAAACGGGGTTTTCCTTATGGAATTTAGAATTCGCGACCGCGAATATATATTAGCGACCGCAAAATGATTGTCAAACATTTAATGCGAAAATCTGTCTAGCATACTTTGATGATTTTGTACCAGTTTTATTGCAATGTCTCTTTGGTGGGTAAAGACTATAAATACCTCACCAAACAGATGTAAATGCAAGAGAATTAATAACTTTGTATCCAAACTCTTGCAATTTTGCTACTCACTCTTTTCTATTCCTTAAGTCATTGTTGGGTGTGAGCATAAACACCATTTGTAATAGGTTATAGTGTGAGCTTGTTAAAACACTAAGAGAGGTTATTGTGTGAGCCTGTTAAAACACAAATTGTAAAGGTTGTTGTGTAAGCCTAAAAACATAAGTGTAAAGGTTGTTGTGTGAGCCTTCAAAACACAAGTGTAAAAGTTTGGTGTAAGCTTGAAAACACCTTTGAAAGATAGTGGAATACCCAATTTCGAAGAATTGGGGAGTAGCCGTAGGGTTAATTACACCCGAACCACTATAAATCTTGTGTTTCCTCTCATCTCATTTCTTCTCTTTCTTTCTAATTTTAATTTTTATACACTAATTCAACTCCCCCTTCTTGGTGCTTAGGGCCAACATTATTATTATTATTATTATTATTATTATTATTATTATTATTATTTTAAGAGGAAAAAATGAAATGAAATGAGATGTTAAAAAAAAGAAAGAAAGAAGGTGTCGGACAAAGTCCAGCACCGCAGTGCACTACACACAGGTGCGAGAGAGAGAGAGAGAGAAGAGATAAATGTCAATGTGCAACCCACTGATGACCTAACACAACAGCGCAAACCAGAGATTCGGCTAAAATGATGCAATTTTGGCCATAAATAGGACAAAAAATTCAAATTGTCATATCTCCTCAACTAAAGCTCTTTTTTGGATGATTCTAGCTGCCATGGAAAGCTCTCTTCATGAGCTTTCCATGAACACTTGATTTGTCTAGAATGAAGGTCGAACAATGATGTAATGGTCGATCAAAGTTTCAGTCAAAAGTCAGTTTTTAAGTAATTTTGAATAAATGGTAGCCCATATAATGACGTCGTAAGTTCCTATGAACTCTTGGAAAGACAATCTACTAAATGGATTTAGCCATTTTCTCAATAGTCACCAATAATGTGTTATCCCTTAGTGCCCTAAAAGGAGGATTAAATAGGGTAATGGTAAATAATCAAAAATAAAAACTAAGTGCAAAGATGAATGAAAAATCAAGACATGAGATTTATAGAGGTTCAGTACAATTTGCCTACGTCCTCTTCTCTAGTATTCCCACTAGAGCCTTCACTATCAAGATAGTTTAAGGTGCTATCTACCACCTTTACAATAGTAGTTTAGGGCATTACCAAATCGTTACAGGTAGACTTACTGGTGCTACTAAAACTTTAGTAGTTTACAGGTACTACTTTAAACCCTTTACAAAGTATGATTTTTAAGACCTTCTAACCAAGGGTTTCTTCAAACAAAATACAAATTTAAAGATGAGGGTAACTCTCTCACTCAAACAAATAACTCTTTAAAGTACACTCACAAAGTATGTTTGATCTGGTTAAGAGTATTGAGAGAATATTTAAAAAACTTATTCTTCAAACTATTTTTCAAAGATAACACGTGTAAACTTTAAACAATGAACTTTTCCTTATTGCTATATCACTTTTGGTTTACCCTTTTGATTTAAAAATAGCTTTCATAATAAAATACTGGCTTAATGGAACAATTCTATTTTTATTTCTTTTGAGAGTGGGTCCTTTTATAGGTTAAAATAAAGAACTAGCCATTAGAAAGGAAGTTGTCACTTTATATTACAGATGTAGACATCCAACACCTTTTGGAAATTCTCTATGCTTGTTGTTGGGTCATCAACCATCATTGATTTTATGAAAACAAGTGACTGTTAAACAAAGT
Source organism: Omphalea diandra (assembly GCA_949677035.1). Lineage (NCBI taxonomy): Eukaryota > Viridiplantae > Streptophyta > Magnoliopsida > Malpighiales > Euphorbiaceae > Omphalea > Omphalea diandra. The sequence goes on along the minus strand of CATIWR010640425.1, from coordinate 25,208 downwards.
ACAACTTCAATGATCATTAGTACTAACGAAACACCTATTAGCACTAACTGTTAGAGAGAAGTTTGTCTCAATACTCTTCTTTTGAATTTTTCAATTGTTTATTGAACCAACCTCAATGGTTGTTAGATATTCTCAATGCCTGTTAGGCTTCAATATCAACCCTTGTTAAAATATGAATAGTGCTCATTGTATATTTTTAGGAAGGTGTGAACTTGATACTCTATTTTTTAAGATCTTTAACATTACTTCAACAACTATTGGTGAACTTTCAATGCCCGTTGAATATTCTTAAAGTCTATTGCATTATGAAAGTGCCTCGTTGGAGGGTCCTAAAACATTAGCTCATTCTAGGAAACTTTTTTCATTGACTGTTTTGAGATCTTAAGAGTTTTTATCAATTCAAGTCACTTGTCAAACACCTATTGAAAAATTGCAATGCTTGTTGAGAGATCAAGAATAACACCCATTATGAAATTGTAACAACTATTTTGAGATCTTAATAGATTTGCTCAATTGAAGCCATTTTGTTTAGCACTTGTTGCAAAATACAATACCTATTGAGAGATTAAAAACAACGCCTGTTGCAAAATTACAATGCCTGTTGGGAAGTTCAATGTGCATAGCTCATGTGTTGGAGTTATCCAATGCTTGTTGTATTAAAGGATAACACTTGTTGTGAGATTTAGAAGACTTTGCTCATGCTAGGGTGATATTACAATGCTTGTTGAGTTCCTTTAATGCTCGTTGGTAGAGTCATAATGCCTATTGAATTTCAGTAATACTCGTTAGACTGTCAAACTTAGTTTACTTGATCTTTATTCTCTTAATACTTAGAGTTTCCAATCATAACTCTTTTTCCACTTATCATGGTTTGGTGAATTAATGTACTTGCAAAAATTAACACGGATAACTTGGACAAGGTTAGCTCTTAGATGTATTTGTGATCATCAGAACAAGACTTAGTTTAGCATAATATACTCCAACCATCATGAGCAGCAGCTCCAATGAGGTTCGAGAGGCAAGTTTTTTCTTTATCCTTATCACATTATGTTGGAATGAGTGGCAGATGTGACACCCTAAGAAAGGGTGAATTAGGTTATAAATAAAAATACAAACAACTAAAGTGGAAGTAATAAATACATAAATCAATATAAGGATTTATATTGGTTCGACAATTTGCCAACTCCACTTCCCAAGCTTTCATTTAGGCTTTTCTATTCTTTTTATAGGCTCAGGAGTAACCTTTCTCTTTTACAAGCTAAGGAAGAACCTTCCATTTTATAGGCTCAAAGACAACCTTCCTTTTTATAAGCTCAAGGAATACCTTTACACTCATTCTTTTTTACAAGGAACAAGAGAGCTGATCCAACCCTTTGGTATTTTTCTAGGCACAATACCAACCTTTACAACGACTAGTAGGGATGAATCTAAGCAGTGTTAAATGTCTTTAAATTAGGCAATAAATAAACTTCAGTGCTTAAGAAAACCTATTCTCAAAAGAGTAACAAAAAAAATCCTCACTCCAACCAAATACAAAGCAACACCAAAAGGTTTGCACACAAAAAAACTTGTTAGATGTTCTCTAGTGGATTACAAAAGTTCTTCAAAGTCTCTAACCTTTTTTTATTCTTTAAAAATGCTACGTTATATAGCCAAACTATAAAACTAGCCGTTAGAGTACTTGAAGTTAATCTGACAACTTTTCTTTAAAACTAGCTATTAGAGGTAACAACGCCCATTGTCTATGATCAACGTCCGTTGATGTTGTAATGGCTAGCTCCAATGCCTGTTGTCAATCTTCCCATGATTGTTGTTTTTAACTTCAATGCTCATTTGAGTATGAACAATGTCTATTGTTCATTTCTAGAAACCTTAAACTTAGTGCTCTATTTTTCAATAATTACACACATCCTTCAACGCCTGTTAAAGATCTCACAATGGTCGTTGGACATATCTCAACACTTGTTGTGTGTTTGTCAACCCCTATTGGTTGGTCTAAAAAGAGTAACATAATTTGGGTTACCTTTCTAATGCATATTGCTTAGCCAGATTAACATCTGTTGTGGAACTTCAATGCTCATAGCAAGGTTAACCTGGAGCACTTCTCCAATGTTGCAAGGTCCATAAGACTTTGGCTGTTTACAACATTCATTCAATGGCTATTGTTCATCCTTCAATGCTCGTTGAATGGTCTAATGCTCATTGGAAGGACTAGGCTGCAATAAAGAATGAAAACACTAAAATACAAATATTAGAACTTCTCAAGGTTTTCTCATTATTATGTTATCATTCAAAAAACATCATTCAAAGTAGAAGAATTAGACTAATTCCTTAGGGTCACATATTCTCCAAGCATTTACAACATTCTCTCGTTAGCATTCACAATAATCCTCCCTTTTTGAATGATGACAAAACTAAAATGCTTTGATACCAAAAAATCAAAACTTAAAAACACAAAGGATATCAAATGCTAAAACATAAAACTATAAAGAAGATACTAATTAAAATATCCACATAAGGTTGGATATCAAATATACCATATAGGATACCCAATGTTGAATGTTAAAAACATACTAAATGTATCCAAATAGATAAGTTCAAATAAGAGTATCCAACCAAATTAAGTGATACCAATCAAAGCATCCATAAACTCTCCCCTTATTTTGTCATCATGACAAAAAGATATACAAAAAAATTTCCTAAAAAAATTATCCCCTTTTATAAACATTTAGGCGAATTTTCTCAAAAATAAAGTAAATAGAATGATACCAAAAATACAGATCAAATAGAGAATGAAAACTCTCCTATCTATATGCTTCCTTCTAATAAATCTCCCAAGATATTCAAACAAAGACTCAATTGACATAACTTGAGGTCATATGTTCTATTCATGTGTTGAGGAAAGCTAGAAAGGAAGGATAGCTACTAGAGATTCCTAAATTAAAACTCCCCCTCAGCCAAAGCATGTTAGAACAAAAGGAGCGTTAGGGATACATTATAGTTTATGATTCCCAAAATACATTCTCCTTTTCAAATTCTATAGCTTCACTCACCTTTTGATTCTCCTTTTCGAGCAGAGGGTAAGAAGCTTTCAGACCTATAACTTTCTTTGGTACCCATTTTCTTTTCAGTCCATGGGGGTTAGCAACATAAACATGTTCATCTCTCAACTTAACATAACAAAAGTATGCTCTATGGCCATAATTTCTACAATAAAAGCATTCTCAAACAAATACTTTCTTTAGCTTATTTGTAAAGTAAGTGTGAGATGACATCCTAAAAGATTGGTGCCTAAAATATTAAGGAACCTATGCATTCTTACAATACTTGGTTCCATAAATAAAGGCATGATTTGTTTTTGGCCTATAAGAGTGAGAGTAGTTATGATCATGTACATGTGACTTTCATATATGCACCCTAGAATGAGTGTGATCATATGTAATTTTTCTTCTAGGTGCAAAGTATAGCATATTTTGCCTTCTTGGCTTATAAGATACATACATATAAACATAATTAGCCTTTTATCTAGGCTTTTTAGTGCATACATGTGCTAGTGTTGTATTGTGCTCATGTGATTTTGATGAAGATGAAGGAGTTCTAGCTTTAGTAAAAGCTTTCACAAACTTTGGCTTTGAAATGAAAGATTTATAATTATCAAAGCCTAAGCCATGTCTATCTCTTGAAGTCTTTTGAGAGCTTGAAATAAGATCAAGTATTTCTTTTCCTTTTGTAAAAAAGGCAAATGAGTCTTTCAAAGTTAAGAACTCTTTTTTGAGACTCTCATTTTGAGAAGACATATTTTCATAAAATTTATTTTCTTTTATCAAAGCCTCATTTTCCTTTTTGTAATAGCTCCAAACTTTTCTTTAGTTCCACCTTTTTCAAAATTTTTTGTTTCTTTCAAAACTTTTATCAAGATCATTGTTGGTGGATTTTAAGGCCTTAATAAGATTTTTAACAATAAAACTCTTGATCATCCTCATCTAAATCATTATAAAAAAAGCTAGAACATACCTATTTTGAAGAGCTCCTCAAGGCCATGAAACATCTAACTTTTGCTTTCTTTTTGGCCTTCCTTTTTTTTTAAAAAATTTCTATATAGGGGAATTCATCATCACTTATGGATGTATAATTCATTAGGTTCATTCTTCTCCTTTCTTCTTAATAGTGATCTTCTAGCTCCATCGACATATAACTTCCTCTGGTTTGAGTCGTTCCATTTTTTAGAAAGCTTCCATAGTAAGAAGACTTAATGGTTGCTATGATCGTGCACCTTTTGCACTTAAGCTTCAAAATAGGTTAGGCTCTGATACCAATTATTGGAATGAGTGACATATGTGGCAACCCAGAGGGTGATGAATTAGGTTGTAAATAAAAACACAAACAACTAAAGTAGAAGCAACAAACACACAAATCAACATAAGGATTTATAGTGGTTTAACAACTTGCCTATTCCACTCCCTTAGCTTTCACTTAGTCCTTTCTATTCCTTTTGTAGGCTCAGAAACAACCTTTCCCTTTTATATGCTAAGGAAGAACCTTCTATTTTACAGGCTCAAAGACAACCTTCCCTTTTACAGGCTCAATGAAAACCTTTACATTCACTCTCTTTTACAAGGAATAAGAGAGCTAACACAACGCCTTAGTATTGTTTTAGGCACAATACTAACCTTTATAACCATTAGCAAGAATAAACCCAAACAGTGTCAAATGTCTTTCAATTAGCCAGTAAATGCACTTTAGTGCTCATGAAAACCTACTCTCAAAAGAGTAACATAAATAATCCTCACCCAACCTAAACACAAAAGCAATAACGAATGGTTTGCATACAAACTAACTTATTAGATGTTCTCTAGGTAATTACAAAGTTCTCCAAAGTCTCTAACCATTTTCTAGTTTTCAAAAATGCTCCTTTATATAGCCAAATTACAAACTAGCTGTTGGAGTACTTAAAGTTAAATTTGATAACTTTTCTTCAAAACTAGCCGTTAGAGGTGTCAATGCCCATTGTCTATGATCAATGCTCATTGATGTTGTAACAGCTAGCACCAATGCCTATTGTCAATCTTCTCACGGTCGTTATTCACAACTTCAATTCCCATTGGAGTATGAATAATGCACATTGTTCATTTCTAGTAAACTTGAACTTAGTGTTTTATTTTTTAACAACTACACGCATCCTTCAATGCCTGTTGGAGATCTCACAATGCCTGTTGGAGACATCTCAATGCCTATTGCATGTTTGTCAACCCCTATTAGTTAGTCCAGAAAATGTAGCACAATTTGGGGCACTTTTCTAATGCATGTTGCGTATATGCAATGCTTGTTGTTTAGCTAGGTCAACACCCATTGTGAAACTTCAATGCTCATGGCGAGGTCCAACACAACTCAACCTAAAGCACCTCTCTAATGCTCGTTAAAAAGGGACAATGCCTGTTGCGAGGTCCATAAGACTTTGGCTATTTGCAACATTCATTCAATGCCCATTGTTCATCCTTCAATGCCTGTTGAATGGTTCAATGCTTGTTGCCAATGTCCGACACCTATTGGAAGGACCAGGTTGCATCAGTTAAACAAAAACACTAAAATATGGACATTAGAACTTCTTAGGATTTTGTCATTATTTTATTATCATTCAAACACATCATTCAATGTAGATGAGTTAGACTAATGCCTTGGGGTCACATATTCTTAAAGCATTCATAACATTCTCTCCCTAGCATTGATAACACATTAGTGTAATTTTCATGAATTATGGATATTCTGATGAGATTTTATGAATTTTTATCTATTATTCAATGAATGTGATTTGGATCTAAAATTATAAAATTAATGTTTATTGGACATTTGATGGTATGAAAATGGACTAGATAGATATATGATGATGTTGATTAATTAGTGGATGGAAAAATTGAGATTTAATGGTGATTTTAGATAAAATTATGTATTAGAGAAATTAATTAGAATTAATATAATTGTTAATGATTATAAACTTGGAAAGGTATTTTATAAAGTTAATAGAAATTATGAGAATAATTAAATTAATTTGATATTTATATAGTTTCTAAAAGTTTGCTAAATTGGAAGATTTTATTAGATTTAAACAGATTAATAATAATTAATGATGATTATTGAGTGTTATTTAAGGATATTGTAATAAAAATAAATTTTTTGAATTAAGTGATGAATATTAGAGAATTATTTGGGATTAAATGAAATTATTGAACTTGATTGTAAAAGTTAGATGAATTAATGAAAGTAAGTTGATTAATTAGTTAATGAGTTGATTAGTGTGTATACACACACACACACTTGATTTATTGATTATCTCTAATTATTTAGTTACTATCTTAGGCATAATTAAGATTTAGTAATTAACATTAAGCAATATTATATATATTTAATTTATTGGTGAGAATTTAGAAAATTTTGAGTAATTAACATTAAGGAATATTATGTATTTAATTTATTTGTGAGAATTTAGATATATTATTTGTAATTATTTAACTAATGTAATTGATTAGTTTGATTAAAATATAATATTAATTATATGATTATTGAAGATTATTGTTGACTAATCGAAAAATAAATTAATGTGTTGATATGATTATTAATTTAATTAATTATTATTTTGATGAGTGTTTATAGTTGTTGAAAATATGAAGAATTATGTTGATAAATTGAGAATATTAGTTATTGGATTATGTAATATGTTTGGTCATATGCATGAGAAGTTTGAAGACTCAACTTGAATTAGATAGTATTAAAATAAGTCATTGAAGTGCTTTTACAAAAAATCAACTCGTTTTATAGGGGTTATATCTAGTTTTTAGGGGAGATGTTGGCAAAATTTTGTTAGAAATTTCAATGAGAATTAAAATAAGGATTTAGAGAAAAAAAAATCTTCGAAGTTAGGCTGAGAATAATATTTCATGTTAATTCTAATTAATTATATTTCTTTATTTAAACTCTCCTATCACTCAATCTGCACCATTAGAAGTGTAGGAACATATCACCATCTTTAACTCTTTGTGAGTTAATATAATATATTTTTATGATATACCAGCTAGTTTATAATCTCAATATTTCATATATGACTTCACTTTTCCATTATTATTATTATTATTATTAATGTTGCATTGTATATATTTAATGTGTGTGATAATATGTGATATTGATGTAATTATGGATTAAGAGCATTAGTAGACTATGCCACTCGATGGATTCTATCAGGATCGAGTGCACACTAGTATGATTTGATATGAGCAATTGTGATTGAGTAATGCCTTTGGTTAAAATTATGATATGATGAGATTATGAACACTTTGGTTGAACTTGCTCTCTGGGTGATGGTATATTAGAATAAGTGAACCCGATTGAGCTTTCTCTCTAAGTGCTAATCAATTTGGATTAAGAGATCTTGATAGCTATTAGTATTAGAGTACTAATTCCATATGTTTGATTTTATTGATGAATTGTACAAATACATAAATGCATTATCCAATGCTTGTACATTTACTTTGTATGATTCTTGTTAATGCATAATGAGTGCTTACTTAGTAGGTTATAAAAATATATGATATTACCTCACTCTCAAAATTGATAGTCTTAATTAATTTTTTAGGTAGTAGCTGATTTGATAAATAATTTTGGCAGCCCTACAGTCCTTCCTCCATGTAGGCATATTATTTAGTATTTATTTCTAACTTATTTAAATTCTAAACCTCCACAGTTTAAAGTAGTAAGACTTATATACTCATGAATAGTGTGAATTTAATACTATGTCCAATTTTACCATGTTAGCATGGATTGTAGGGATTGAGTCCATTTCTTTTCAATAATTAACTGATGATATATACCATGAACTTTAGTAAATATGTAAATTAAAAAGGATGCTATCAATTATTCTGACCAAGCCCCAGTAAATATTAATTAAAGATTAGCTAAGAGTAAGATGGAATAGGCTTACTACAGGTTTTGGAGATCTTAAGTCTACCTATTCCCTAGTGTCGGTCACAATCTAAGTGCAGTTGTGATAGTAGGATAGCTTGCAATATAATCTACCAACATCTTCTGAAATAGCTAGTTTAGTAGTTGGTAATTTTGGTGTCTTTGATAAAGATTGAGATATTATTATTGAACACAAATCTAAAAAATTAAAATGAATTAGTGTTTTACACTCTAGTTCTTATGTCATTATAATATCATTTATTATTTTCTTATGGTGAAAGATGGTTATAGAATAAATATTGAATATAATATTACAAGTCATAATAATAATTTTAGTAGAAAACATAAGACTATACATGAATGTTGTATATAAATTACAACAAAAACCCAATCAAGGAATGAATCTAATAAGAAGGGGGTCATTTATTTCAACAATTTGTAGTTGATGCATTTTTCTGAAATAAAGAAGAAAGATTTGATTTTATTATGTGCCATCAAGAACTACGTTCTGAACTATATTTTGAAATAAAAAAATGTTCTTGGTAATGGTTGTACGAACTCTAATATTGTGGGAAAATCAATTATAATATTACCTTCTAACATACAGGAAGCCTGTGTTATATGATTGAGCATTAAAATGATGCTTTGACTATATGCAAATTCTATGAAAATTTTAATTTGTTTATAACTTTTACTTACAATCTCTTATAGCATGAAAGATTTAAGGATAGACTGATATTATTTTATGTATTTTTAAAGTCAAAGTTAATTAATAAATTGGATTTTGGTAAAGTCATTATTTTTTTATATATACTATTGAATTTTAAAAAAAAGGATTACTTTATATTCATTGCTTAGTATGGTTACATAGAGACAATAAACCAATAACAACTTCTGATATTGATAAAATTATGTCTGCTGAATGAAGAACTAGCTTATAATGTATAACAAATTGTTTCAAAATTTATGATACATGGTGCCTATGGACTTATTAACTCATCTTTTCCTGGAACGAAAAATAACAAATATAGTAAATTCTTTCCTAAAAATTATTAAGATGAAACTATTATTCGTGAAAATGGATTCATTATATACAAACATAGAAATAATGAAAATTTCACTATACAAAATAATGAACGAATTGATAATCATTTTGTTGTAACTTATAATAAAGATCTTATATGTAAATATGAAGCACTTATTTATGTTGAATATTATTATACATCTACAATGTTAAACTATCTTTTTAACTATACTAATAAAGGAACTAATAGAATTCAAACACTTATTAAACATTTTGGAAAAATATTAACCAAAATGAAAATGTTGAAAGTTTTATTATTAATGAGATAAAAACATATCTTAATTGTCATTATATCTTGCCACATGAAGTAGTTTGATGATTATTTAAATTTTTAATACAACGTAGAGAGCCAACTATTGAAAAGTTAATAGTACATCTAGAAGAAAATAAAAAAATTTATTTAAACCTTTTCATAATTTAAATTATATTGCAAACAATTCAAATTCTAAAAAAAAAAAGTATGTTCAAATGATGAATAAATGCAAAAAAAAAAAAAAAAAAAAAAACTTTATGAAGATGCTAGAACTCTCACATCTATGAAATTTTCAACTAAACAAGTATGACAAAATAAATATAAAGTATGGACTAGGCAAAAAAGAGGTTCTTGTATTGATGGAATTATTTATGTTCATCGAAGTTTTAGGAAACTTTATGTTAGTGGTGTACCCTAGGCCAATTTTGTAATTGATATTTTTAATAATGTCATGGTTATATTTTATTAAATATCTCTATCATATTATATTTATAACTAAATGATAAATTCCATGGATAGTTAATTCTACTCCAGGTCATCAAGTATGTGACTTGATAGTAAAACTCTTAAGTATAAAAAAAATTCTATTCTAAATTGTCTCTTATTGGTCATTATTATTGGAATAATAATGAACAAAGACTAGTATGTGTTTGATTGATAATTATGTTTTATTGTTTATGTATATGAGATTTAAGTCAGCAAATAAATTCATATTTGATAAATATTATATTGGACTGACTCACTATGAAAACACTGCATATATAATTTGTCATAAGTAATTCTCATGCAATAGTGTTGGGTTTTATAGAATAAGCACAACAAAACAAAAATTTGTACAAGCATAACCTACCAAAGATCATAACAACCTACAAATTCAAGCAAAGATCATAAGATCGTTGGAAGGTAGAGAAGGGGGTTTACACTAGTAACACCCAACCTTGAGTTTGAAGTATAGATTGTCGAATTCAGCTGCTACTAGAATGATGAACATCCTCTATAGGTATTCACATGAAACAGGCTGCCTCCAAAACAATTAGTGTGCTAGCACTAAGGCTTTTCTCTCTCTCTAAAATATTTTCTAAAAAGGCAACATGAATGTTCTCTCTATCAAAAATCCCTATATATATATATATATATATATATATATATATATATATATATATATATATATATATATATCTTAAAAGATATAAATAAGATAATATCCTATTTCATTTTAATTTTTAAAGTGAATTACATATTTAAATAATTTAGATAATATATCTTTAATTATCTTAATTATAAATAGAGAGAGTAGTAAAACCCTATTTCATTTTGGATCAATTTTATGTGTGCGACCTTATAGGTTCACATAATATTAGTAATGGACCAAAACCTATTTTTGACCCATCAATCATAAGTGGCCCTCTAGCAATACATTATAACTACCCAAATTATGTGAAGTTCAATAATCCAACCTAACTTATTTTACAAATAATATTATAATCCTTTTGTCACATTATATCTTAATTGAACATAGGACATGAATAATATCATCCTTATATAGCTCAATTCTTTCTCAATTTCCAAGTAGATTGATGTAAAAAATATTGATAACCTTTATCAATTCATTTTCTCATGGATATGCAATCTTTTCAGTCTAACTTATCTAGAGGCCTAGAGATATATTTCTTATAAATATATGACAAAAAAATTCTTTCTTAATCACACATATTCTTCTATATCATTTACTTCATATCCAATATCAGTCTGTATAATCATCAGTTAAAGATAATGTTGGACCGTATCAAAACATAAAGTTCATCATATTGTAATGCATGGTGATTTTAAGGTCAGAGGATTAAGTTAATTGTTAGACTAGGTTATTCAAACCTAAGTCAAGACTCTCTTTTGATCTTGACAATATAGATTGAAAGTTCTAATGTTAATTTTAAGTGTTATTTTTATAGTTTATAAGAGTTATCTTCGACGAAAGTTAAAATCTCCATCTTTTAGAAGAACAAAGGAATTCGCAATCAGTATCCCCTAAGTTGTGACCGCTACACTGCTATAGGAATGGATGAAGCTAGGTCAGAGGAATTCGTAGGCAAATTCGCAGTCGCGAATCAGTTGAAGAAGCCTTGGTTGAATTACAGAAAAATTTACGATCTTAGTCGTGCTGAGGACATAGTTATCTCGCGACCATGACTTTTGAGAGTGGTTAGAACATAACGGCTTTCCTGGATGACCTACGAAAAGCTGACACGTGGACCATTAGACACAAATGGGATTTCAATCGAAGTTGGAAATTTGCGACCGTGACTTCAGCTTGACAAGCATTTAATGCTGAATCTGCCTAACACATCTTAGATATTTGTTTATAGTTTTAGAGAAACATCTCTTTGGTGGATGTGGGCTATAAATACTCCACCAAACTAATGTTAATGCAAGAGAAGAACTATTGGTAGTGCCAAAACTCTTGCAAAGTTATTTATCAACTTTAATTCTTTATTTCTTTGTATATAGTTTGGTGTGAGCTTTAAACACCTTGTATAGGTTTGAGAGTGAACTTTAGAAAACTCTTGTATAGGTTTGAGAGTGAGCCTTAAAAGACTCTTGTATAGGTTTGAGAGGGAGCCTTAGAAAACTCTTGTATAGGTTTGAGAGTGAGCCTTAGAAAACTCTTATATAGGTTGAGTATGAGCCTTGGAAAACACTTGTAATGTTTGGTGTGAGCCTAAACACTAAGTTAAGTGTGAGCTTACAAAACACTAGAGATTGAGTAAAATGCCCAGTTGGTGAATTGGGGAGTTACTGTATGATTGGTTAATACCTGAACCATTATAAAACTCTTGTGTTCATTTTCTCCCACTCTTTCTCTAAATCGTTCATTTGTCTCCTACCCTTTTCTCTAAATCTTTCATTCTTCTCCTACCTTTTCTCTAATCTTTCATTCTTGTGTGCTTCCTTTAAAATCAAAAGTTCAATCAAATTTGCCACCAATACAACCTCCCCTTCTTATTGAACTAGGGCCAACAATTGGTATCAGAACCTAATTTCAATTCAAGCCTTAATTGTGTGAGAAAAGATCAATGGCACAAGAAGGAGTTCTCTCTCATCTTAATTCCCACTTTGATGGTAATGATTATGCTCTTTGGAAGCATAAAGTGAAGATCTATCTTGATAGCGATCTCATCAACTTATGGGATTATATACTTGAAGTGTGGAAGCCTTCAACAAAGATGGTTGAAGGAGTATAGGTGGCAATTACAAGAGACAAATGGAGTGAAGCACAAAGGAAGGCAAATGGAAGAACAAAAGGGCAATGACTATTCTCCTAAGCTCTATGTAAAAATAAGAAATTAAAAGAATCCAACATTCTCAAACTACACATGCCATATGGAAAGCACTAAAAAACTATCATGAGGGCACAACTATTATGAAATCAAGTAGGTTGGAGATGTATGTGAAGAGTGGGAGCTCTTCATGATGAAAGATCATGAAAGCATCACCAAAATGACAAATAGACACCTCTCTATTGTCACAAACATGAAAAAGTTTGGAAGGATTCTTATCAAGTATGAGGTCAACACTAAAATCCTCAAATCTCTTTCATTAAATAAATTTGGTGTAAGAGTATACAACATTTAAGAGTCCAATCTAGAGATTGAGAAAGTGCCAACTGATGTCCTCATTGGTAAGCTTCTCACTCATGAGATGGCTCTCAAGAAAAATGAAAAGATGAAGAAGCTAAGAGGATAAAGACACAAAGAGGAGAAGAAAACTCTGGCCTTCAAAGCACAAGAAGGTTATTCAAGCTCAAGTGACTCAAATGAAAGTGATAAAGAAGAAAAAGAGTCTGCCAAAATATCAAAAAGGACCAAGGAATTGATGAGAAGAAGAAGAGAAAGAAGAATCCAAAGAAAGTCATCTTCCTATCATCACAAGGAAAAGAAGAAGACCTTTAAGGCTACGTGGGATGATGATTCAAGTGATGAAGATGAAGATGGAGATGAAGCAGCAAACTTTTGCTTTATGACTCAAGAGGACTCCTCTAAAAAGGTAAGTACTTCTCCACACTCTTATGATGGTTATGATGCATTTGATGATATAGATAATGAGCTTTTAGAAGCTCTCACTTTGAAATGTGACAAATATAAGTCACAAATAAAAACTTACAAGAAAAAATGTTCCAAGTTAGAGGATGAATTTAAATCCTTGAACAATTTTATAAGTGAATTGAGGGCTTCTAATGAAGAACTCAAAAAGTCTATAGAGAGTCTTTATAAGTCTTCATCCTCTCCTAACTCTTTAAGAAAGGAAAATGATTCTTTAAAGGATGAAGTTATAGAACTTAGAAACTCCATCTCTAAATTTCATAAGGGGAAGGAAGTTTTAGATACACTTATTATATCTCAAAGACCTCATTTAATTATATATGGTCTAGGCTTCAATAAAGCCTCTTCACCTACTTCTTCACCCACTACGTTCATTAGAGCATCAATACCTCAAACTTCAAGTATTTAGGTTATGGGGAAGAGAGGTGCCCCTAGCATTAAACCACCTATGCCTAAAGGCAAAGTAAAGACCCCCCAAGGCTCAACAAGCAAAATATGTTTACATTTATAACAAGAAGCATGTTCAACCATACAAACATAATAAATTCTCTTCTACTTTAAATCACTCATGCACTTGCATATACTTATGAAAAGTCCCTCTACTCATATTATGGTGGTGCATAGGCGAAAAACTCACAAGTCTAAGCTCCAATGTCATTATTGTATGAATTATAAGCATATCAATGTATTTTGCCATATTAGGAAGGCACATCTCAAATTGGGGGACCCTTCTAAGACTAACCCCCAAGGACCCAAGTATGTTTGGGTACCAAAGCAAAGTATTTGATATCACAGGATGGGGACTCCTTCACCAAATTCTTATCATGGAAAATCTAAGGTGAATGGAGATTGCTAATGAAGAAGGGATAAAGTTTAAAAAGTTATTTGGTATCAAGCCATGGATACTACACTTGTAATGTATCCCTTATCCCTTATGTTTTTAGATTAATATATTTATGTATACATTTAGGGGGAGTTTTATTACTTGATATATCTATGAGTTGACACGTTTGATTTGATTTGATTGATTATGTGATGAGTTGAATCAATTCATTTTGCATTTGAGGTTGTCTGCATTTCAAATGTGCAAATCAATCATCAGAAATCATATACTCTATTAGGGCCATATATGACAACTCTTAAATTGCTAGCCCTTGTTTATGAGTTCAAGTATTTTTTAAATGTTTGAATTATTTTGCATTTGTGTTTCATCCATTTATCTTCTTATGTGACATATTGTGATCAATTGTGTAAAATTACTTATGTTTGCTATTATAATTTGAGTTGGTACAATTCACAAGTTTATGGTCATTCCCTTTCATATTCCCCATTCTCTCTCTCTTATTCCCTCCTATTCCTTTCTTTTTTATCTTGACAAATGGGAGAGATAATTGATTAAATTTACTAAAGGGAACATGCAAAAAGAGGAGATCAGATTGACAATGATCTTATTAGAATACCTAAGGGGGAATATGGATTAAGGGGAAGCAATTTCATACTTATGTTTTTGAATCACTTCACAATCATTATCTTAGGAGCATGCATAATTGATTCTTTATCCTTTGCATATTCAATCCAAATTGTCAAAATAAAAAAGGGGAAGATTGTTAAACTAGGTTATTCAAATCTAAGTCAAGACTCTCTTTTGATCTTGATCTTGACAATATAGATTGAAAGTTCTAATGTTAATTTTAAATGTTGTTTTTAAAGTTTATAAGAGTTATCTTCAATGGAAGTCAAAATCTCCATCTTTTAGAAGAACAAAGGAATTCGTGATCAGTATCCCCTAAGTTGCGACTGTGACACTGCTATAAGAATGGATAAAGCTAGGTCAGAGGAATTCACGGGCGAATTCATAGCCACGAATTAGCTGAAGGAGCCTTGGTCGAATTATAGAAAAATTTGCAATTTCAGTCGCGTCCAAGACACAATGATCAGGCAACCACGACTTTTGAGAGTGGTTAGAACACAATGGCTATATTTTCCTGGATGACCAATGAAAAGCTGACATGTGGACTAACCGTTAAACATAAATGGGATTTTCAGCCAAAGTTGAAAATTAGTGATTGTGAAAAGGTAGTAGCGGCTGCGACTTCAGCTTGACAAGCATTTAATGCTGAATCTGCCTAGCACATCTTAGAGATTTGTTTATAGTTTTAGACTAACTTCTCTTTGGTGGATGTGGGCTATAAATACTCCACCAAACTGATGTTAACACAAGAGAAGAACTATTGGTAGTGCCAAAACTCTTGCAAAGTTATTCTCAACTTTAATTCTTTATTTCTTTATACATAGTTTGGTGTGAGCTTTAAACACCTTGCATAAGTTTGAGAGTGAGCCTTAGAAAACTCTTATATAGATTTTTTAGTGAGCCTTAGAAAACTCTTGTATAGGTTGAGTGTGAGCCATGGAAAATACTTGTACGGTTTGGTGTGAGCCTAAATACTAAGTTGACTGTATGCTTGTAAAACACTAAAGATTGAGTAAAATACACAATTGGTGAATTGGGGAGTGGATGTAGGGTTGGTTAATATCTGAACCATTATAAAACTCTTGTATTCATTCTTCCCCCACCCTTTCTCTAAATCTTTCATTATTTTTCTTCCTTTTCTCTAATCTTTCATTTTTGTGTGCTTCCTCTAAAATCAAAAGTTCAAATTTACCACCAATTCAACCCCCCTTTCTTGGTGTACTAGGGCCAACATTAATATTATTACATGAGAATCATTTATGACAGTTTATCTATATAGTATTCTCATAGTGGGTCAGTCCAATATAACATTTCTTAAATATATATCTATGTGTTTGATTTAATATCATATGTCCATGACTAGTAAAACATATACATAACAATCCTCATTCATTATTACTCCAACACTAATGAATGAATAGAGACAATTTAGAATAGAATTCTTTACACCTAAAGGTTTTGCTATAAAATCATATACTTGATGATACTATGTAGAATTAACTATTTGTGAAATTTATCATTTAATCGTAAACAAAAGAGATATTTAACAAAAATGCAACTATGACATTATTAAGAAAATATCCACTACTAAAATGGATTGCAACACGTAACTAACAAATACTATTAGCTTAATCTTTCGACTTGAAAATCACCATGAATTCTAACAAAGGATATTGAGTCTATTTTTGAACCAGTTATTTGAAAGTATGTTGAACATGACTGAAAATTAGATATTTGAAAAATGAAGGAACTGATCCTATACCAAATGAGAAAATATCTGTCCTAAATTGAATCAATTTTTAGTTCAGATATTCAAGACTAATAGATTAATTTGGTTCAATTTGGGTATTTGAATATTTTGAATCTTTTTTAAAAAAAATTAAATTTATAAAAATAATAATAAAGTTATATGTGTGTGTGTGTGTGTGTGTGTTGGTTATCGATAACGGTTCATATTAGTATGGATCAGTTTAAATCAGTTTGATTCTTCAAATCGGATAAAAATTAACAACCAGTATCGTTTTGAATTATTATTTCAGTTCAAATCAGTTTGATTACTTTTAAAATATTTTTTTATTATTCTTAATTTTGAATTTTCGTTGTGATTAATTGGTTCGATTTGGATCCATACTCACCCTTAAATTCCAATATGATGCACTTTATATTTTAATACAGTCCAACATTATCTTTAATAAGATGATTGTACATACTGATATTGGATATAAAGTAAAGCATACTAAGGAATATAAGTGATTGAGAAGAATTTTATCCCTCATATATTTATGAAAAATATATCTTTTGGCATCTCGATAAGTTAAATGAAGAAAATACATGACCATGCAAAAATGAACTGAGAAAGATTTTAATATCATTTTGCAGTCTATTTGGTGATTCGATAAATAATTTAATTGAACTATAAAATGATGACATAATCCATGCATTATGTTCAATTGAGATATGATGTGACATAAGAATTGTAATGCTATTGATAAAATAGGTTATATCAGATTAATAACATTCACATAACTTGGGTAGTCATAATATCTTGCTAGAAGTCACTTATGATTACAGATTGAAAATAGTTTTTGATCTACTGCTAATGATATGTGAACCTACAAAACAAACCTAAAGATAATTTATATTTCCTATACTCTTTAGATATACATTTATAATTAAGATAATTAAAGACATTATCTTAAAGGTTTAGATATTTATTTTATTTTAAAGTTAAAAAATAAGATATTTAATTGTTTGCATCTCTTGAGATGCAAAGTTAGCTTATATATCGAACAATTAAAATCTATTAACTTAGTGTTTTTTTGAAAAGACATGGAGTATTCACTTTACATTTAGAAAACAAAAAAAATCATGAGTAACATCCAAAACCTTAGTGTTAGCACACCATTTGCTTTAGAGAGAGTCTGTTAGTATGGATATTACAATGGATGCTAATCTTGTCGTAACATCTAAATTTGATGACCTACATTTCAAATGCAAGGTAAAGTATTATTAGTGTAAACTTCTTCTTTACCTTCTATTAGTCTTACAGTTCAGCTCGAATTGGTAGGATTCACATCTCTTTTATCGATTTAATTAAATTGTATGGATCCTTATAGAGATTTTGTACACTTAAAATTTTTGTTTTTCATTGTATTTGTTCTACAAAATCCAACACTTTATTATTTAAGAATATTTTTAAATATTGTGAAAGGATCCATAGTTTTACTAATATTAAAATAGTTAATGAATTTTACACCAAATTGTTTAATCGCTATGGTTTAATAATAAATAATAGTGAATGGATTAATTCATTAAAAGAAACTATATTTTGTGCCTCATCATTTGAATTGTGACACTTATTTATAGTTCTTATATTATTTTATAAAGTCGGTGATCCAAACAAACTCTTTATTTTATTTGAGAAATTTTTTATAGATGATATTATATATAAACTACATAACAATTTAAAAATTCAATTAGCATCTATTTGTGATTACTACTTAAAGAATCGAGTTTGTTGGAATTAGAAAAAATATTTAATAAAAATTCTTCCACTTTAGGATATTATAAATTGCTTTAGCATGATAAATCATTAATTGGTAACACTAATAATAGACTAGTAATTAAAGGACTAAATTATAATATTTTAGAATTAAAATATAAACACAACAATTTAATTTAAATCCTTAAATATTGAGCAATGAAATATATATATAATTAATGTGGTTGAATGTAATAAAAAAAACAATTATGTTTCATTTTATGATTACGATGGGACCGATAAAACATATTTATATGAAATATTATATCTAAACTTAGATCACCAGAAAAAATAATTTTAGGTGTTGCTTTGTTTGGTATTGTTGCATTACTATTATTTGGAGGTAGAATTGCTCATTTTAAATTTAAGATACTTATTAATTTAAATAAGTATTCAATATGTGAAATTAAAAGAGAAACACAATTAGTAAAATTAATAGAAGAAACTGAATCAATCATTTGGGATAAAACTCCTATGAGTCATAAATATTGTTTTAAAGCATTAGATAAATCATTTATAAATATTCTACGTAATTCAAAAGAAGATAATTAAATAATATTTTTGGTGACAAAATTTTACGCTTTAGAGGTGATTTTAGG
This sequence comes from Omphalea diandra, assembly GCA_949677035.1. Taxonomy (NCBI): domain Eukaryota; kingdom Viridiplantae; phylum Streptophyta; class Magnoliopsida; order Malpighiales; family Euphorbiaceae; genus Omphalea; species Omphalea diandra. The sequence continues at coordinate 6,213 of CATIWR010640425.1, read as the reverse complement.
TAAATTTTATTCATTGTTATTGATGGTAATAAATAAGATATTATACATGCATCAATAACAAATGTTATTTATGAAAATTTTTTAAATTATATAAACTAACTATTAATATGCATCTAAAAATGGTTAATGATGATAATTTCAAAATAAATGAATTTTCTAATTCAATTTTATTACTTGGAGATAGAATTATGTTTACAATGAAATCAAATAAAAATGACAAACCAAATGACATGATTCAAATTCCTAAAATTTATTATTATAAAATAATGATAATCCATTAAAATAAACAATTAAAGAAACATATCTTTGTGCAACACATAACTATGCTAATCATTTATCTATTAAAGATAGATCCAATATAACACCTACTAATGAAATTGTTGATATTATTAATAAAGAAATTATTGACTTAATACCTGAAGAAGAAAAACTTATTATAGTTCTAATTCAATATGTAAAACATTTAATGATTTTGATGAATTACAAACTCTTTATCAAAAAGAATTTATAAACTCTTTAAATTTAATGGTTTTCTCAACATGAATTAAAACTAAAAAAAATGTACCTAGTATGTTATTGAGAAATATTAATCCTAGCATTGGTGTATATAATGGTATAAAATTGATGATAACTAACTTGTGAGTTAAAATTATTGAAACAATAGTAATAATAGGATCTCATTATGGAAAAAAAAATATACGCCTCGAATTATTTTATCTTATAATGAAAATAAATTTACTTTCATATTAAAAAGATGTCAGTTTTTAATAAAAATGTATTATTGTATGACAATAAACAAAAGTCAAGGACAAATATTAAAACAAGTTGATTTATATCTTCATGATGATAGTTTTTGTCACAAATATTAAATGTTGCATTATCTAGAGTTACTTTAAATAAAAATTTACGTATGGTAAACAAAAAAAAAAAGATTTGAATGATGCAAATACGAATACTATAATACATGTATATATCAAAATTTTTAATGATTTATCTTCTATTATTTTTTATGCAAATAGTTAATTTATTTTTTATTTATAGATTTTGTTTTTTAATTATGTCTATCTAACATGTTTATTGGAAATTAATGACATATACGTTATTATTTGAAGTAAATAGTGCTAGCAAGAATATTCAAATAAAAGTCTGTATTATAAGAATATGAGAATTTATCAACATCTCCAATCCCACTAAAATATTCAGTCTAGAATTTCTAATTTTGGTTGAAAAGGTAATATAACTAAACTTAATTTATTTTAATTTCTCATTCATATTTATTTTTTTCAATTATTTATATACTTAATGCTGTAATATATTATTTTGTTTTTTTTAAGATGATACAATACATGACACAATCTGGAAACAATTTATGAATTATTTTCAATAATTGCTCACTAAAGGGAATATATACTATATCTTTAGTTTTATAGTGATACAACATAGACTCGTTACAAAATAAGTCACAATCTATTTCAAATTAAAATACCACAAAATATCTTTATCAAACAACTTGATGAAGATAATTCACCAATTCCATTTGATAGATTTGAATTCCTTGATTTTTTTAGGTGTTATGCCGCGAGTTAACGATAAAACAAATTTGACATATTATATTTTAAAAATAATTTTGAATGAATATTATTTTTGATAAAATTTTACATTTTTCTTAATCAAATGTTTATATTTTAAAACTTTTGTGACTTATAGATGTTCTTAGTCAAATTAGTGCAGTTGGTGTTGTTGAAAAAACTAATATTATAGGCTAAATTGTACAAAAGTGGCATTACAAATAAAAAATTATAAGTATATATTTTTTCTTTCCAAACATTTTTACTTGTTCATTAATTTTATTATATTATCACAAACATTTCTAATTTTACAATAATAAAAACCTCAATATCATTTGATACAAACCAAATTAGGGGCAATCTTAAAGCTTTGAAGAATGAAGGTAACCATAAAAAAGATCTCATTTAAAAAAAGGAAGGCATCATAAGAGTTCTAAAACTACCTTGTTTGGGCAATCTTCTTTATTAGGGAAAAAAAAGGTCATTTTGAAACTTCCATTTCATATGTGAATCCTCAAATTAAATATGTAAGTCTAACTCTTCAAATAGAGCATTTTGCACTAAAATGTTTTAGAAAGTTCTAAAAGGTTCTAAGAAACTTTCAAGAATATTTCATGCATCTTCGAATGGAAAAACAATATTTCTAAAGAGGACATAAGGGAAGGGTGGCACATATGGTAAAAGAGGTCAATAAAGTCAAGTCAAATATTTTCCAAAATATACAAGATCTCAAGAATATTCTTCTCTTCCTTTCCTTTATCGAATGCTAGTTCCTCTTTAGAAAAAATTTTATTTTGTTTTTTTTTTGAATTGTAATGTTAGATAACATATAAGAAGTTTGAATACTCTTCTTGACTAAATAGGCATAAAGCTTTCTCTATTTCGTTAATTTGTTAATTTCTAGAATAGGATTAAGCTTTTTACTCTTAAATAGATGAACATTGTAATACCAATAATCAGGTCATCCAAACCATGTATTTACAATTGAATTTTGATCAATATAATTATGATTTCTTATGAGAAAATTTTCTCCTCTTTGGTGCTTAAAAGAACTTAGTGAGGCTTTTTTAAATGAGAGTTTAAGTAGTTTTGGAAACTTATTTATTTGTAAATTTAAAATTGACTTAGTTCATTATAGGTTTGGACATTAAACACTTTTAATTCTTTATAATTTAGGTAGCTAGAATAAGTTTTTTAGAGGTCTAGTTGGAAATTAAAGCTATTTGCTTGATTCGTGAACGATTCTTAGGCGAAGGTAATAATATTGCATACGACTTTGAGACAAGTTACCCATATTCATTTCATCATTCTTATGGATAAGATGGATGCTTAATTTCATGAGGACAATGTTTTTATTGAAGGAATAAATGGTAGGTTATCTATAGTTGTTAAAAAGTTCAATGGAAAACCATATTATTTTCCCTTACTTTTATACTTTTAGTATATATAATTAATATTGCAATAATATTATTATATAGCATAATTGAAGTATCCATTAATAGTTCATCTGCAACTAAGTCTTCATCAACTTGAAATTTCAGAGATGCATGATTTTAAAGAAAGGTAAATAAAAATTTCTATTTATTCTGATTTGCTACAAATGGTAAACAAAATTATATTATTACAGGTTGACAACATGTGAAAAAAAAAATAACAATAAAAGATTGTCTAGCTCGCAACATAGAGACAATGAAATATAAATAGAAAAACTATTTAAGAATTATCGTGTTTAGACATTCATACAGATAAGGTAAATTTATTTGATAATTTTCATTATTATTATTGTTTGAAATTTTTTTCTTATATAGATTACATATTTGACTAACTATTTTCTATGTAGGAAATAAAATTTACGTGTAAAACCATGATCAAGGATGTTGATATTGGTATAAAGCATATCCATAACACAAAAGCAATGTCTAAAACTATGGTAATCAAGTTTGGTGTGGCAGTTATGGGTCACTAAAAGATTCTCCCATTTATTGATATTTATTATTAATATATTTCTATTAAAATTCATAATACTTAAATACCTTATACACAATAATATTATAAATTAAACTATAAGTTAAATACCATTATTGAAGACAATATAGGATTCACAATTTTTCATTTTTTTGGGCATCAACAATAGATTTAATTGACATATTAGCTAGCAATTTAGCTCAAAGTAAAAAAAAAAATTTTCATTTCTTCTTTAATGAGCAAAGTTTTTGTATTACAAAAATTATTTCAAGTTGTATTTAATACTCGAAGAAATGATCCATATAATCTATCATTTAAAGTGACGTATATTTTCAAAGACGATAAACCAACTTTTCTTCTATCATCTCCTATGAAAACTACTCCTTAAAGTTCAACACTTTTTTGATCGCTTACAACTTTGCAGAGCTAGAAAGACATAAAAAGAACCCTCAGATTATCGAGCACTAATGAAAGCCTATCATATAACTGAAATGGCATCGTCTTCATTATTAAAAAGAGATTTGCAAACTGATTTATTTCTTAAAGAATCCAAAATGAAAAAATCATGAACTAGGTGAAAAATTAACTTCCATACAATATTGTTTATTTTTAAAATATATCTATATCATTATATAATTTTATAAAACTTTGTTATTAGAGGCCAATTACATGAATACCTCTTATCAAAGACATTTGTTCAAATGTAACTCCACTTTAGAAAATTCACTTATAGAATTGTTGTTATATATATAAATTTTATCTTTTAAAGAATAAAATACAGTTTAAGTTTAATTTTCTATGATTTAGTCTTATAGACAACAAATAATAGATACTATATTAAGTAAATAACTTCATAACAATTCCTTTTATATATTTAGTATTATTTTTCTATAATGTTTTTCAAGTAAAATACCTTTCATGAATATATTATCTTCTATAGAATATATAAACTTAACATTTTAAATATCATTTTGTTTGTCATACTTTATAGTCACAATAATTCTTATTTCTTAATACATATAGTTTTATTTCAAAATTTTTCAATAACATTATGATGAAAATTTATACATCAATAAAATAAAATTTTTTGAATGATTTTAATTTGTAATATACTTTATATGCTTTATAATGATTTTAATATGTAGCATTGTGTCGCTATTTCACTAACACAAATATGAAGTAAATAATTTTTGATAAATTCTATACAATTTTTTTTTAAAAAAAATTGTCCAATTTCAACTTTAGGAGGAAAATTGCATAGAACATCCCTTAACTATATGGATCATTCTAAAAAGGTCATCGAAAAAATCCCTTTATTGAAATCATTTAATTTCTAAATTTTTTATAAAGCACTAAATTTGAAATCAAGTGAATTTATATTCATTGTTGATGGTATGGGAAATGAAAATAGAATCACTTAATAATAAAATTTTCTCACTTTGCCACGTTATCTCTCAACTGATGCAAGTGGGTCATACTGGCTAATTAAATCTCATTATTACCATTACCCAACCTGCAGGTCATCTCCCTATCTCACTCAATCTCTCGTAGCTCATCTCCCTAAACTCTCACCATCCTGGCTCCATCACTCTTTCTCTATCATATCTCCATTTTCATCTCAATTACAATTAGGGTTTTTGATAGAGAAGTTAAAATAAAAAGAGATAGGAAAAATCCCCAAATTGAAAAAAATCATAAAATACCTAAGGAACTCAATTGAAGTCCCATAATGCAAGTGTCATTTGCCATATGTGTTGAAAACATCTTATACTCCTCTGAATCCTGGAAGAAGCTTTTTTAGTTGTAGGAATTTTAAGGTAAAGTTAATATTTTTTTTTACTACTTGATTTCAATTATCCTAATTTAATGGAATGGTAATGGATGATGTTATGTTTGATGATAGTAGTCTAGGGTGTACTTGTTGGACTAGGTTGTTCAAACCTAAGTCAAGACTCTCTTTTGATCTTAACAATATAGATTGAAAGGTTCTAATATCAATTTTAAGTGTTGTTTTTATAGATATTAAGATAAAATCTCATTAGGAGTTGAATAGAAGTAATTAGAAGTAAAAAAAACTCCAAGTATAAAAATCTGCCTTCGAAATTAGTGACCACGAATTTCAAAGTGAAGGTGAATTTTGAAAAAGTAGTTGTTGATATTCAAAAGTCGCGACTGTAAATTTCAGTAGCGACTGTAAATTTTAGAAACAACATCCCTATGTTAAACAGACGATTTCATGGTGACAATTGCATCCAAAAAGCAAAGTTGCGACCACAATTTTGAAGTAGCGACCGTAAATTTTAAGATCCGTTAGGAGGATCCAACGACTAGCTTTTGAAGAGACCAATGGTTTCATGCCACTTGGACTAGCCATAAAACACAGTTCAAAATTAATGATCGCGAATTCAGTCTCGACTACTAATTTCGTCTGACGAGCATTTAATGCAAGATATGTCTAGCACAACTTGGAGATTTGGACATAGTTTATTTGTAATATCTCTTTGGTGGTTATTGCCCATAAATACACCACTAAATGGATTTGAATAGAAGAGGATAACCATTTGATATGTGCCAAAACTCTTGCTAAGTTAATTCTCATCTTTAATTCTTTATTTCTTTGTATATAGTTTGGTGTGAGCTTTAAATACCTTTTGGGTTGGGTTTGAGAGTTAGCCTTGTA